>CABFWB010004335.1:32595-61268 GCA_902151455.1 Timema bartmani
TTTTTTTTTTTTTTTTTTTACATTTTAGAATTTTCCCGTCGGTTACAGGCTAGAAGTTATAAGTTTGCCAAACTTCAAGTTTCTAGCTCATCTGTAAGTGGATAAACATTAATGTCAGTGAGTGAGTGAATCAGTTATGTGGCGTTATAGTAGTATAATATTAAGTGCTTTGATGTTAGTTCTAGCATTAACCTCGTTGATCACTCCTGATAGCAGATCCACCAACGTCAATTATAAAGATACGTTAAATATGGTTCCTTTTGTTTACTTCCATTAGTACAAATATTCAGTGTATGCAATCTTAAAGCAGAATAAATTAGTTTAATTTGTAGTTTTGACGTGAATACGTCTTTAAATTTGCTATCATACGGGGGCAATCCAAAAAAACTAATGATTACAAAATCGGGGGATACAGTTTGGTGTTGTAGTTTAGAATCTTTCCTCTACATCCTAAATTAAATTATACAACTGGATAGCTAAAGGATAAAATAATTCATTACGATAAGCGAGAACAGTGACGCATCGTACGTGGTGGAGGGGGAAGCGCCGCCATTTTGAAGTTATTTTGCTGCGTATCGAGATTTGCAATTAGTATAACTTTTGACTCGGAGAAGCTACGATGTTCGTTTAAGTTTAAACGTATTCATGTACAACACATGGCCGTGTCCATGACACAGCCACACCCCATTTTTTAGTCTGAACTTGGCAAATAAATCTTTTTCTCACCATTAAAGTTATCATATTTGCAATCGTGACATTTCTTGATTCATCCCTTATTGGGGAATTATAAACGATATTATTTGAATGGGCATGTTTATAAAACCAATATTAATGCATATTTTGCTAGTAGTTGAATTTTTATTATGTAAAATTCTTTAAACTTTACGCTATTTATCCTAATTAATATGATAATAATATGGATTAAACATAAACAAAATTTATTTTATATGCAATTGTTTGATTATTTTAAGCTAAGACAGTTTAAAACACGATTTGCATTAAATGAGTCTAAAAATATAAACTGACATGTTAAAAATTTCCCAGCTCTAGTCATCAAAAGATTAAATAGGCATTCATCTCACAATATATTGATCTGCTGATAACGGAGATTTTGGGGCTAATAAATCCAGTTTGGTGTACTAACGGTGTTTATTCGTAAATTATTTTATAAATTTACTCAAAGCAAATGCGGATACACTTCGTTTAAATTATCCTTCCTTATCCCTAATACATTAGACCTATTGTAATTACTAAATACGCGTATAACTTGAACGGATAGTGAGACAAAGCGACAAAAAAAAGGGTGGAATCTTAGGTTAAGTTTGTATGAATTGGTCTTTGTTATAAAATGGTGATGTGTAAAAAAGCATGTCTAACGATTTAATCAATACGGTTAAGTTTCATCTTCACAAGTCTATAAAACACCCACGTCACCAAGTTGATGTTTATTGCGTCTATTCTCAAGGAGTCGGAGACCAACAAAAGTCAACACTTCAGCAAGGCTAAATCAAGATTAAGTCAAACTATTAAATTATTTCGTCACCCTCTTGAGTGCATGGCTCACTTAAAGTCAAACGGTTAAGGGTGAAACGTTTTAAAGGCGCATTCGTCGCTTCACCAGTAACACAAAGGATAACTTGGCTAAGATTCGAGAACGCTTCGCCAGGTTTAGTTTCAAGCGAATGCGGATTACAACGCAGTCAAACAGAAACACACAACTCTCTCTCTATCCTTCATTCTCATTCTCAACAACATAAGATAGTTGGAGCTTTTGATTCCGCTAACTTTTGGCATGTTTTGAAAGAGAAGAAGATAACTTCAAACTTGAAGCATCTAACAGATGCCTTACGTCTTAAGTTACTGGAATATTTGCTACTAGGTGGCGTTGTGATCCTGTGTTACCCTAACCGACACCATCACATACTTGGATCAATCAGGTACCAACATCTGTTGTCGCATGGTCTAAGGCATTAGACTCACGTTGTACTTGTATGACGTTGACGGGGAGGATGAGGGCTCCAATACTGGTAATGGGGGTGGTTTTCAACAAATAATATTATAATTTATATGACCAGCAAGAAATCTAATACATTTCAATGCTGTCAACCTTGTCCACCCGTAAAAACATGTGTTGTGAATAAGTTTTAGTCTAAAATACTTTGTCTTGTTTTTGTTTTTTAAGTTTAGTTTAACACAAAGTTTGTTAGTGACCTCTAAAGAGCCGGAGTGAGAAAAAAAAGCTTAAACGGGACATTACATAAAAAAGGACGAGAAAACCTCAGTGGAAAACCAACTACAATACACTCAGTTGAGATTAAACTACTAATTTATTTATAGTTTGCGCACTTATATACATATGCATACAATATATTTATTTTACTGATTATATAGAAACTAGTTTTAAGCTTGTCTATAACAGGTTGATTACAACCATTATACCCAAGCTAACCAAACCTAGCTTTGCTAGACGACTGAAAGACTAAATTTTCTTAGGTTGTGCTATTTGATTAAAAAGTGTATAGAGCTAGGGTTAGTTAAATCTTTTATTTTTATTAAATAAATAGCCAATCTTCTTTATAAACTAGGATTTTTGTAAATACTTTAATACTTGTTGGTATAAGTGTCCCTGATTTGATCCTTCGTCTACTATAAAACTTACGTTTGTTGTGCTAAGAACACCTGAAAAGACCACGTTTGTTGGCCATTGTTGAAATGGGACTTGGGCATATAAATACCAACCATATCCAAGGTTTGACCTTGTAACTTCAAGAACGCCATTTTAAATGGGAACGGCTTCCATATAAAAATTAAAGGGCTCTCAGGGTCAACATGGGCCAGAGAAATTATTGGTATCAAACATCAATCACTTGAGATAACCCCTTTAAAATTACACCTTGGGTTGGATTTGTATCCAGTTTTTCACTGCTAGGGTGGATTACACTGCATATGCCCCGTTTATTATTTAATTCTTATAGATTATTAATAAATCAACTGCCCATTTTTAAGTTCAACTTTTTAGGTAATATTTCTGAGGGTGTTAAACTATATTCATGCTGGATGGTTGTATTTTTCCTGACATCTTCGCAGTTGACTAAGTCCACAATAATGTAACCTCGGAACTCTACTTCTAAAATAATAATACCTGAACATTTATTTTAAAAACTACATTACTACGTGGGTACAGAATGGTGGTGATAAAAATTTGTGAATATCGATTGGGGTCAAACTATTCCCAAATCTTTCGTGACCTATTTAGTCGTGTGTCAAAATGTAATCTGGACCTTCTATTATATTATCATTTAATCTGACTGTTTTTCAATTCTTCATTAACCAATTTCACTAAGCAATCAAATTAGTTACTGTCAATTGCCAAGCTTTCTTGTTTAACTTGAGAATTTTAATCTCCATTCTCAGAAGGAAGTATTAATGTTGGTCTGGCCGATAGTTGTCCTTTGAGATGGATTCACACTGAAGAGAGCTGTGCGCATGACTGTGCGCAGGCTGTGTCGTGTCGCTACCATTCACACTCGGAGGACTGTGCGCCAGCTGTGTCATGACGTCACCATGCTCTGACTGTTTTGGTCGCCATAGTTACTTTTGACATTAAGTTTTTTCATTATTTCCTTCCTAATAACTTCTTTAATGAAAATATAATCGTATTCCTTATGTTGGAAATTATACATTTGTACCAAAATTATTAAGTTTCCTTCTGCCATAATTACTGCACATGATAGTTGTGTTGGGATGTTCTCCAGGCATTTTCAGGTTGTAGATAATACCCCTCTTTAAAGTTCAGCGCCAAAAGAAGCCAAACTAGGAGAAATGACACGTGGCTGACCATAGGGTGCCCGGATTTCAATTCACATTGACACGGATGTGCACCCACACTGCTGGACCGTCAGGACCCTGACCTTGGGAGAACACTTTTGAATTAATCTAAGATGACACAGTCAGAGCACAGTTGGTGCACATTGCACAGCCCTCTCAGTGTGAATCAAACAACGGTCTTACAAGGTTACCCAGGAAATTACCTGTTTTAGATTGTCTGCAGCACGACAGAGACGGCGCACAGTCGACGCGCATCCCTCTCAGTGTGAATAAAACAACACCCGGAAAAACTTATAAGCTTTTCCTGAACTCATCTCCAAACAGTAAGATTTGTTTCCCAAATGTGAAATGATTATTATTTATATTCTGCAACAATTGATTGGGTGAATCTATTGCATAGTGCTTGGCTCAGTTTTTCGTCGAATCATTCTATATGAGCAGTTTGGCCTCTCTGATGACGACTGCATTGACTTTAAAAAGGTTTTTCCTTCTTATAATCAGGAGTTAAACTTAAATACAGCCAAACTCATCCTCGTTTATATCAACAAATACAGTGTATGTATGTTTATAGCTTGCCTTCAAACCAACATTTATTTTATTTAGGTAGAACCTGAATGTATACCTATACATCAATTGCTTTTATAATAACTAAGATTTAAAAATATTACTTTTATCTAAAAGGAAACATTTAACATAATAAACACTTTTTATTTACTATGCAAGACCGAGTCTGATTGGCTACAGGGGTAGGTTGGAACAGGCTTAATAGCTCTTAAAATACTTGACTTATCGCAGCACCATCTATACATTCGTTGAAGATGCACAAGAAGTTTCTGCCTCGAGTGTTTTGAACCGTAAATATGAATGGTATTGGAGCAAGTTAATTTAATTTAATTTTATGTGTAGTCATAATTTATAATACGCTCAACCCCACTTTACATTTTGGTTATCAGAGTGGGACGGTGATCAAACCCAGGACTTTTGTTAGTGGTAATAAGAAGTAATAACAGTGATAGAACCAGTGACCAGTGATTATGACTGCAAGTGGCGTGATGTTTATCCGTAGTTAAAAGTATAATGTGACACTTAAGTTGCGTGATAAGGCAATGGATCATGACACTTTAGACGCGTGGAGGAGATAATACACGTGTGTGGCGTGTTCCGTGTTTAGTGCTCTGTGAGGACAGTGATAAGCGATGATAACGATGTGCTAAGTGTATGCCCTTAATAACTTTGACTTGGACTCGAACTCGTGTACATCAACATAGTGACGTGGATATGAAATGGTGGCCAAGTGATTTTATTGGATGTATTATCATTGTTGTTATTTTATTGTGTGATGATGTTGGAGTTTACTGGTTGACTATTTTGCCTATTTTATTGAATGTGTGTTTTGGAACTATGAAGGTGAAGTGTGTGACAGCCTCTTAAGACTTTTCATTTTTATTTTATCTGATACTTGGTCAAGAGGACGGGACTCTTTAAGTGACAGTGCAATGCGCCTGCTAATATTCCAAGGAAACTCACAGGGCAATCCAACCGATAGTAAACATTGGGCAGTGTGTATAGCTAGATCATGATAGCTGTGCCCTCACGATTCGCGTTTGGTTTGAGACTTCACGTTCGGTTTTGACACTCGCGATTCGGTTTGAATTTCGCGATTCAGGTTGGAACAATACTTTCGTTGGCAGATACCAGCCAGACCATACAGCCAGCTGAGGATTTAGGGGATTGCAGTAAGTCGCAGACGGGGTGTTCATAAAAGGTAGGACCGTATCAATTATTAAAATGGCCAAAGCTACCATTCAGGGTAAGGAGACAGATCTACAGACCGCACTCAACCAGGTAATTCTGCAGCTTGAAGAACTGAGGACTGAGAATGAACAGCTTAGAGCTAGCCAAGCAGATACCAGTTAAAGATCCGAATCCCTACCCCCAATTAATGTCAGGAATTTTTCCTTGATTCCTACGATTCTCATGTTCCTTGGGCGAGCAGACGACAATGTTATTGTATTTTTTGCTAAGATAGAAAAAAACATCGATTATTTCAGGTTGGAGTGATGCAGAGAGTTTAACTGTTGCTAAATTGATATTAGCTGGGGAAGCCTTAGATTTTACATTTGCAAGTACTGTTGTAGTGAGGTAACATGCTTTTGGGCACTGGCACAGATATTTCTTTGATATGGCAGATATTTTTAGGGAATAAAGGTGTCTCCAGACAGAAATTTAGGATTTCGATGTTAAATGGCCGTTTTGTGCGGAATTTTGGTTAGAAAATTGTCAATCTGGGATTGGGCAAGAAGGTCTATTCCATTCGTATCGGAGGATAGCATTAAGGACATGTTAGGTCTTGACTGCATAGACATACCGCTATTGTAAACGTAGCAAAACAGAAACTGCACCAAGGCCATAAGTGCTATGACCTGAGGAAGGTGACTGAGGCAAGAACCAGACGAGCCGTCACAGATGTATATATATGGAGAACGCGTCTTCATCCTGCTTTTTAAAACATGGCCAGGGACTTCTACACTTGAAAGCTGTAGAAAATATGCCCCGGGGCACGAGTTAAGTCAGTTATGTGTGGTTGAGGTACCACAGGGAACCCGTAGTGGGGGTGTAGTTGTCGACAAACATGTTGTTTGATAGCTGTCAGTCAACTGTCAGTAAGGACGCTAGAACGCCGAAGATATAGTTGGAGCTATCTGCGTTGTAAACATGATATACCAGTTTGTGTTAGAGGAAAAGCTTGATGTAATGAATTTACAAGCTGGTTGTGATCAAACTGGAGACTAGTAAGGTCCAGGGCCAGAGTTATGGAGCTCAAGATTAACCACGGGACAGAGGAGGTACATGTCTGAGAAACAAGTGAGGAACATCGATTTAAATCCACATGCCAGTCGAATCGAAACAATCAGAAGAACAGTTGCAGAGATGATTAATTTTTAGTTAGGAAGAAAGTGCACTAATAACAAATCAACAGTCTTAGAGAGAGAGCGACAGTCCAGGAAGATACCATAAATGTGCTGATACCATGAGCCAGAGGTGAGAACAAGAAGTGCACATGTCCCGACTAGCGAGAGACCTGCCAGGGATGTCCAAAACTATTCACCAACTACGTTTTGGCAGTTAGAAGACAAATATAGATACGACTTAAGATGACCCTGCGACATAGCAGAGAGCAGTATTAGTCGGAAGGACACCAAACTGACATGAACATGTTTACACTTTGACAGTTGTAATATGAGAGTTGTCGCGTAGGAAGTTGACTAGAAAGCTTTAATTTACTATTCTTGTTCCCTTCCAGTCTATAAGAGTACTCGTTGAGAGTCGAGTAAAGCCATTCAGCTCTCGGTATCGTCCACCCTTGTCTGTCGACAATAATCGAACTATAGACCATCGAGTTCAGCGGAGGAAAGTTGATGCAGCCTGATAGGCCCACACCGATTCATGTAAGAAGAAAACTACGGATTACACTTTGCCCTTCATCATCCTTATAAATTGTGCACAAGAATATAGTTTGTGTTAGTTGAAGTGTTTTAAAAATATATCAGTCAAGGCACAAGAGTTACAAGTGGAATGAAATTTATTGTTTTTGCTAGATTTTACCCGTCATGGCTTCGCACGCAATAAATCACTTATCTCTTATATACGAAAAGTTTAAACATTAATATTGTAAAATTAATGTAATATTGTTCCAGGACATACTCTACCAACTTACGAAAAAAAAACTATTGAACTTTCTTTACCTCACCATTTTATAAAGTTAGTAAAGATCATTTCAAAACAAAAACTCACGCAAAAAAAATACCCCAATTAAAAATTCAATTAAAACCAAAGACTTCAGATACTATTAAAACTTACAATTCTTTAAAAAAAAAGTCTGTTTGAGGAACATTGAGGCAAAGAGAACCAACAAAAATAAAATAAAAGTAACTACATTTGATGAGTCAGAAGAAGACAACGCCCTTTTGTTTGGTTTGTTTGGAGATCTTCTCAAACAGTTTATCAATTGAACGTTAGATCGATTGTACTTCATGTCAAATGTGAGCTCATGTAGCGTGCATGGAAGATAATCATTTTTATAACTGTCTCAATTGTGAATCAGGTTAGTTTCCATTGATTGAATAACTTGGAACAATCTGAACCAAGAATGTAATAACGATGTTTAGTCCTTTTTTGTAAGTGCTATCGATTTATTCGACATTTGCCAACGCACCCCATACACAGTTCCGACCAACTCCGGTCAGGCACATATCACAATATATGAAAGCAAAAGTAATTAAATATATATATATATATATATTAGATTTTTCATTTACTATGTAACTCTTTTCATCTGTAATATATACATTTTATTTTAAACATTAAATCCATAAGGACGTTTAAATTTTACTCTACACATATAATATTGTATTCATTATTAGAATCTTGGTATTTTATTGGTTGGATCATTACAAATATACTTCTATTTTATATATTTTTATAAACTATTTATTTGACCTGTACGTTTATGAATACATTTTTAAGTAGCTCATGAAACACGCTAACTGACCATTGATTTACTTAGAACAATTAATAAATTAAAATAATAAAATAGAATGCAAACTGTATCCAATGAGCCCCGGTCTCCCGTAATGTGAATACAAACTAACAAAAATGTAGAGATGGTTGACTTAATAATTTGTATCATCTCTTTGTATTTGAATTTGAAACTTCTATTGTAATAACTATTATTTATCTTTACTTTTTGAGTGAAAATAACATAGCAAAACGCATAGTCTCAAATATTTTCTTATTTTATATAATTTTTATTTTAGAAAAAAGTGTTCAGTATTTAGATTTTTGCGTGCCTTAAAATGTTTCTTAGCAACTTCCCTATTTTTCATATTTATATCACATTAGGAAGCACGAATAATCTTCTAGACAAATATACGTACATAAAATATAATAATTATGTATTAAAAATAGCTATTATTTAATAATATAAATGCTTCTAAAATGAGGTTCACTGAATGTATATATATATATATGATAAAATTAGTTGAATACATTCAAATATTGATATATATATATATATAATCAATAAAATATTTGTATTTATACTAGTGAAATATTTATATACATAATCCTACATTTCATTTGTTAATGTATGAAAAAATATTTTTAAAATTATTATTACTGATTAATTATCCAGGCTAGAATCAGTGAAATGTTAAATATCTATACATTTAACTGAATCTTTGTTGTATAATTATGTAATCAGTACATATCATTTTAAAATATCTATTTATATATAATACATTAGATGTTGGTGTGTGTTTCACTAATGAAACGAAATTAATATTATGATCAAATACATTTTTTTTTTTGTGTATGTCTCTGATTTTTTCCTAAAAATGTGATCAAGAAATACTATTATAAACCTTTATTTCTATAATATTTTACTGGAATCTTCTTGAACGTTCCCTAGTTGAATGGTTCAGTCTTTAAACAAGATTTGTGGTCATCAGGAAAATGGTTCACTACCCCCCTCCCTTCCACCTTTCCATCAAATCAGGGAAATTGATGAGGATAAATGGTAGTTAGAGTTTCTAGTACATATGGCGATATGCTACCTATACAAAATTATCCCTTTGACCGGTTGATTGTACGAACGGACAGTGGAACTGATGATATCACATCATTAACATCGTATTTATTTTGAAGATACACTATACTATGCCTTTGTGGAGATGGTTGGTGACTCTTCACTAATAATATTACTTATAGCTTACCTTGTATAGATAATAGTGTGAATCCCTATTTGATAAACATTGAATACTCACCTGCAGATAAATAATGTGACTCTAAGCTAATTCAAAATAAGAAAAGACCATAATTAATAACCATAATCTTAATGACGGACAAAAAACCATAAATTATAATTCATTTGAGCTATACATAAGTGTAAAATTAACTCCTGGAAATGGTAATATAATCCTTCACCTTAGACTTTATTTACGAATGCTTTCTTATTCAGTAATCCTGTTTAGTACCTATTGAGGCCAGGGTCACATTTAATACATATTTAAGTAATATTCAACTATGGACAAGTGGGATCATATATTACTCAGAAACTATTAGAAACACAGCAACGTCGACGCTTTGTATAAATTTTTTATTTTGCCAATTTATAGATTACAATTTTTTGCGTAGGCTGCGTTTTATATAGACTCCCAATCCGTAACAAATAGTAGTTTATTTATTTTTTTATATAAATTAAATATCTAACGAATGTTTAGTAAGATATGTATTCCAAACCAAATTTGTTCGACACTGGATATGAGAGCTAGTAGCTAGAATATAAGCTGGTGAAAGTAAATACAAGAACAGTTAAAATAAAAAATTAAATACTGTAGTATTAACTATCTATATTTGAGTAATCTCACCCTAATATTAATAGATAGAGGGGTAAGTTCATGTTCCAAAAAGTTATTTAGTTAATTTATATTGATTCAAAACTACGGCACATATCACAGTACATGAAAGCGAAAGTAATTAAATATATATTAGATTTTTCATTTACTATGTAACTCTTTTCATCTGTAATATATACATTTTATTTTTAAACATTAAATCCAAATGGATGTTTAAATTTTACTCGACACATATAATATTGTATTCATTATTAGAATCTTGGTATTTTATCAAACCTGGTGCTGTTTAAGATATGATTTTTTTATGGAAATAAATGATTTAGATTAAACACATTTCTATAACAAATTTAAATTATTGCTTCTTTTTAGATATATTGAATTTGGTTTGTAATTTTTTTTATTTAAATATATCCTGCTTAGCTATGTGCATAGTATTCAAATATGTGTGATTTAGAATATCAATCAAAAATGCCACAAACTATTTTAAAATCAATTATCAAACTAACTAATAAGGAGGACACTTTACCAACACAGCAATCAAAAAGAGCTTTAATCAAGTACTGTAAATTACTCACAGCCTTTTAATACCAGTATCAATGACTCATAGTAGCTGTGTAAAGGAATATTCAGTAATTAAATTAATTTGACACGTTCAAAACATCCCTGGAGCAGAAATATTTGAGATCTCAATTTAAATTATGTCATCTGAGAATTTATGCTGCTTACTTTGTGCTTCATTTCTACGTCCAATTAAATTTGTTTGATCCAAATATATCTGTCGGATGTTTTCAGCCACAGCTTTGAATCGAATTGCTTTTTCATCTTGCTTTCATACTTTTCACCTCAATTACATGTTGAGATTGCTAATGAGTTTCTCATGTAACTTTTCCTAAGTTGGCCAACTGTCACAATCACCCTATCTAAAAACAGGTTTCGTGGAAAATAGCACCGAGACTAAAACTTGACTTTATTGTATCCGAATCTTTTACTTATCTTGATGGTCTCCCTAGAAAATTATTATATCATTTTCTTAGGTCTTAAAAATATTTTCTTGTATTTAATATTTTAATTATGAAGTCGTTTTCATTAAAAAATATATATATCTGTTATTTTAATGCAGGTAGGAATATATTTTAGTTTTACTCCGACTAAATCACTAAAATTAATATAATGATAACATATTTTTATTTAATCAATAAATAATATTATTATAATTACTTAACAGACATATTAATTTAAAAATAAATTTTATATCATCGCTAAGTTTAATACAAGCTCCAGTAAAATTGTGTGAGAACATCCCTTTAATGGGGCTGCCTAGGTAGCCTAGAAATGGCAAATCAAATGTTTCCTCTAGTTTAAATATTGCCAAAACCATTAAGAGTACACTAGTTTGATGTTTACTGGTATGACAAAAGAAATCTTTTATTTGACCTTATAAATAAATATTTAAATAACTATACTTGTAGAATTAATTCAAATGTTTGGATTTTAAATTATGAAAAGTTCAAAAATCTACATAATTCGGTTGATCATTAAGACATAAATATCCTGGAAATGAAAGCTAACTCGTATTGGAGCATAGAATGAACCTTTGTGAATCAAATGATATAATTTTTTCTGGAGGCCACAGTAAAATTGTTTCACCATTTGTATTTTTCTCCTTCCTGTTTGTTTTCTTACGACGATAAAGCTCTCCCCAGTTATGTTATGAATCCACTTGGCTTCTGCCGTTAGTTAATTTACTTTTCACTATTCTAGCACCTTATTAACTCAGTGGTGAGTTACAGTATTAACGTATAAGGTCAATGGTCTAGTTGTTGATTCTCTATTTTAGGTATAATTTTTTTTATATTAGTAATACGTATTAGATTATTTAATACTAAAAATTATTATTTTAATGATGCACTGGCATACGAGCTAAAACCGAAGGTATTTTCACATATTAAAAAAAACCCTCATAAATGGTCACAGATTTTGAACAAATTTACTCCTCTGAATGATCTTATCAAACACAAGGTTGCTCAAAATACCTTCATGTTTGATTGAAAATTATAACGCTCTTCAGCCTTAGAACTAATACAATGCACGAACCAGAATAGATTGTAGGCATTCCGTCCCACGTCAAGCTACAAACCAGTTACCTTAATCATTTACGGTAAGTGTAACTAAGGATTATAATGTGATCTCCTTTAGAAATAAGAACCATGATTGTTGTTAATTTATATAGAACAGTTGAACACTTTACCTTTAGGAAAGTTCGTCTCAAATTGTTCTCCAAATGACCATTTTAATTCCTCAAAGCAAAAATGTATGTTATTTAACTATTGTTATTATTTTTAATATTATTTTATTATTATTTTAAAAATTATTTTATGTTGGTTGTTCGATAAAATTTAAATTATACCTACTATTCATATTTGTAAACTGTCCCGGTGGGAACTCAGACTAAATGTCAAATTTGCATAGTCTGATTTGCCAATTGCGGATATGTTAGGCCTAGAATTCTGGCCGAGTTTACTAGTGTTGGTTTAGGCTTAATCCTTTCCCTCCAACAAAACTACACTGAATTTCCTCTACCCCTTTAATCTTAACCTCATTAGTTTAAATAAAATATGCTAGTGGCCCATTTGTATGATGCTGTAAAAAAAGCTTCTTAAAAAAATTTAAGATTAAAAATGTTTAATTTTCCCCCCTCACATAGAATGGAGGGAGATGTGAGATAGGGTAGGTATAGCTGTCTGTAACTTTGATAGAAAAAACCTCTTTGCCAAAATAAATAAAATATTGTTCTAGTAGAAATATTTAGTTTAATGATGTGTTCCATAGTTGAACGTGCATAGCTTTTATTTATATAAGAAATATTTAGTTATGATTCATAGTGTCTTAAGAACATATTTTAATTAAAGTCCTAGTATAAATAGTAACCAAATAGTAAAATATATCAAACTTTTACGAAAGAATGTGGTTTTAAACAATATGGGATATTAATCCCAATATATTTGCAAAGGGGATGCATTTGACAGTAGTATTCATGTCTAATTTTTTATATGTGATATAATTTTATGAAAAGTTGTATAATTTAAGGGGTGATGCGTTTTGACGTGAATACGTCTTTAAATTTGCTACCATACGGGGGCAATCCAAAAAACCTAATGATAACAAAATCGGGGGATACAGTTTCGTGTTGTAGTTTCGAATCTTTCCTTTACATCCAAAATTAAATTATACCACTGGATAGCTAAAGAATCAAAGAAATCATTACGATAAGCGAGAACAGTGACGCATCGCGCGCGGTGGAGGGGGAAGCGCCGCCATTTTGAGATTATTTTGCTGCGTATCGAGAGTTGCAATTAGTATAACTTTTGAATCGCAGAAGCTACGATGTTCGTTTAAGTTTTAATCATCAGCTGTCGTCAATCTATTGATTGTATATAAAACATTAGTAAAGTTATATTGTAACACAATAATTATTTGTTTCCTTGCTTTTATCCTAAATACATAAATACAAATATTTTATTTAAAAAATATAACCCGTTACATAAACGTATTCACGTACAACACACGGCCGTGTCCATGACACAGACACACCTCATTTTTTTTTCAGCCATCGTGGAATTTTACTAGGACCTTGTTTTTTTTTCTAATAAATTATCAATAAATACCTCTATACTCTTGACAGCTATTTAAAAACTATAAATATGCAGAAATTTAAAACACGGTAGTGCTGTTTTTATTATAGATTAAATATACTTGTTATTATATCAAATAAATATTTTAAATATAATAATAATCATAATTCCAGAAAACGAGACCAGAGCAATTATTTAGGTCTGTCTAATTACAGCTAAATATAAGGACAATTTCATTTTATATATATATAATGTCTGTATATTTATAACCAAAAGCAAGGGTTAATTTTAATAATTATCTACATACCCACGATATCATTCCAGTAAACATAATTACAGCTAAACCCAAGGCTCATGTTATATTCAAGATATCATACCAATCTGAATATTCAGAACCAACTCTACGCCTAGTTAAATACTTTACTTATCCACGATATAATTCGATTTTATTATATTTCAACTATGAACAAATATAAATTCATAATCGTTAAATAATTACAGACTGTATAATATTATTATTTTATTTTCTATATTAATAAAATTAAGAGTTTGTCTGTCATAAGCACTACACGATATCTATCACAAGAATAGCTATGAAATTTAAAAATTGTTAACCACTGCGATCGAACATGTACACTTTGAAGCAGGAATTTAAAATTTTACTTAGCGTCTAGCCCGAACGGGTAGTAAGACGTGGTGCTAAATAATCAATTAATTAATCTAAAATTTGTATTACATTTTTAAATTAATTATAAACTGGGTTGGAAGAGATAATATGAGTTTTTATTTTATTTTTGAAGTATGAAAAAGCTTTGCGTGGTTACTCAGGGCAACACCGGGTACTTCTTGCTAGATACAAATAAGTTCTAGGCTCACTTTATGCTTACAAATCATTCCAGTTTATACGATTACACAATGTTTAAGGTTCATTCTATACTCACGAAATCTTTTCATTATGTCTAATTTACAACAAGATCAAAGACTGATTTTATACTTGAGATACCATTCCAGTATGTCCATTATTTATAAATATAACCAACTCAAAGCTCATTAGTCATATTACATTTGATATATTATTCCAGTGTATCTAACTACCAACTAAAGGCTGCTTTATTTACTGAAATATAGTTTCAGTCTATCAAATTAAAATAAACTCATATCTCATGTAATGCTTGAGATATCACTCATTACATTATGTCTAATTACAACTCAGACCAAGGGATATTTTGTACGCTTTATATAATTTTAGTATCTCTCTCTTTCCCTATATCTTTCTCTCTATATATAAGTAATACATATAGATAAATAATATGTACATTTCAAAAGTTTACATACTTTTACAGTCTGATAATTATTCTTGAATCTCAGACTTTTAATATATACATATATACATACACATATGTGTATATATATAGGCGCTACTCCTATGCACTCCACATAAAAGAGTAAAATAATCTTACTTTTCCTTGTCCAGCTGCTACGGTGTCACGATGACCTCTTCTTGAGACCACTGGGTGTTAATGTAGGGAAACCAACTTACCTCACTATGTCAAAGAAGTATTACTATCATCACGTAGGGAAACAACATACACAAAATACAAAACCTTTTCACATCTTGGGAAAGATAGTATTGTGCAGTGCAAAATTAAAAGAAAACAAAAATAAATAATATAGGAGGTTATTATTTAAAAGTCATTATAATATTCTCCAAAGTCCCAACCTATAGCATGCTTTCCTAACTATAATACTAAAATTGTATTTATAGTATAAAAACCAAAGTTAAATGAAATTAGATAATAAAGTTTACCCATTTAAATTTAATACACCAAAAGTATTATAATGTTGAATTAGTAAAAAAAAATTATCAGATATCTCCAATTAATAAAATGAATTCAACAGAAAATATTGTTCTCATAAAGATGCATTCAATATAATCTAATGTTATAATGCTGTAATGTAATAATATAAAGTTGATGAGGAAAAGTTGTTGTATATGTGTGTAAAAGACTTGCTATGGCGAAGAGAAGTGCCCTTGAAGTGTAAGAAAGTATTGTATATATTGTCACATATGCAGCAGAAACATGGAAATTGATTGTAAGAGAGACTACGAAAGTAGAGGTCATGGCAATAAAGTTTGTGAGGAGCATGTTAGCTGTCACGAGGAGAAACAAGATTAGGAATGAAGGTATCTGGGAAAGAGTGAGGGTACAGATAGTACATTATAAAAATAGAGGAAGCATGATAGATATTTTATGGGCTTGTAATGAGGATGTAAAAAGATAGGATGCCAAAGATAATGTTGGATTTAAAGTATATCGGTAAAGGACCATAAGAGAGGCCAAGAAATTATCAGATAATAAAAATTGTTCAAGTGATAAAAGAAGAATGGAAGAATGGTGGAAGGATAAAGGAAAATGGAGGCATTTTACTAAACTGACCCAGCCACAGGATGGAAACGTTTGTTGTTGTTGATAATGATGTTGACGATCATAGATGTGTTGAGCTTGATCCAGTCTATGTTTTAGTTTTAATTCTAAAATTTACTCAATTACGGCTACAGAACTGTATATAATCACAAATTAATCTTAGTGCTTTTATCCAAAACTTAAAGTTATTTTGCTTCTGTATTTATCATCTTAGAAACCACTAAATTTAAACACAGGAATTACTTTATACATCACCAACATAATGAAAAGTCTATAAGCCAATTTGTGATTTGTAAATGAATTACTCAGAGTCATAAATATTCTAAATAATCTTCACTCACCGAAGAAATAAAGCTTTCATATAATTTTATGCTTCTGGAACCTTTAAGAATCTACTATGTGATAAGTTTTGATAGTGAAGCTTTTTAGAATATCTGCTAAAACCACTTTGGCTGTTTTCCTGAATCACATTTTAGCGTTCCTTGTTATAGCTTCTGTGAAGATGTTTAGGAACCAAAGACTTCACTCACAACGACATAAATAGTTTATCCCAACCAGGACACTTTGTCACAGGATAATACTTTTTATTTAAACTACAAAAAATTAAAGAATTGTTTGAATGTGGAAATATTTCAGTGAAAATGATATTGATATCAAATACACTTCAGCCAAGTAGGATATAGGGTTATCCCTTTCAAATCTTAACAGCAACATTAGGAACTTATTATGTCGTGCTCTGTTTCACTGAGTAATTCAATTTTTATAAGAGGAGAATTTTATTGAATACAAACATATATTTTGGTTGCCAAAATTACAACATTTTACTATACTACTAGCCTGATTTTACAGGTATTGATAACATATATCAAATGCACGGTTGTAGGTCACATTAATTGACGTATAAATGCTTAAAAATAGAACTAATAGCGTTTCTAGCCCTCATATAAGATTCACCCTATTAAAACTGTTATGTTCCTGTCTGAGATAGCCTAATATTTATATTAATAGGATGTATTTATATAGATATAATTCTAAAATAAATGAAAACATATTTGGGTGTGGGGAAGAAAGATAAAGCCATTAGTAAAAAAACCGCCTCAGTACAACCATCCCAAATTTAAGCCCCAACCTCTCCATCCCCTACAATACACTGTGTAGGCAACATGTTTAGCCATTTATGTCATTAGTGAGAAAGCATCAAGAAAGTTTTTGAAGCTTCAAAATGTTACAGCTGTTAGTTAATATAAGTAAACATATAAGATAGAGACATAATAATCATTTAATATGGTTTACAAAACATAAATCTAGGCCGTAACTCTCATAAATCATGTAAGAAAGGATTAATTTATTGATATCTACTAAAATAAATATATTTAAATTTATTTATTTATTTGAGGTATTAACGTAAACTTTCCAAGCCGACTGACTCTTATTTTCCACTGAAATAAATTAATATAGTAAATAAAATTTTAAAATTAATGGAAAATCAATAAACAATGCCTAGCTTTGTGTTTCAACAGTAAACATCACTTTTATGTTTCAAAATGTTTACATAACAACCGTAGTTATTATTTTAGATAAAAAAAGTAATAGTTCCCACAGTAAACAGGTGACTTCTTACTGATGCTGTTTTTCACAGTGTATCGTAGGAAAAGTAAGCTTCACTCAACCAACGTTAAGATCACTATATTATTCAAATAGTTAGGAGAAAGCATTAAAATAAAAAAATTTGAAATATATAATATTGATTTTTTTCTAAGAAACACCCAGAAAACGTGTTTTATCTCGATTGGTGCGCCACAAGATATTCTAAGAAGCTACGCGCTTGGCAGTTTGGTAAAGCAAGTAGTATCATGAAATTTCGCAGGGGATTCTATCATTTATTTTTGTACAGCTAATAATAAAGTGTCTCAAAGGAATAGAGAAATAAATATATTCGGATACAGCTCAAGCATTGAAACATATTTAATAATGTGTTGGGATGAGTGTAATCAATTTTAAATTAAGAATGAAAACATTATAAGTCATTGGTTGGGATCTTTCTAGTGTTAATTTTAGCACAAAGGTCATTTATGACCCAAATATTAGAAATATGGATGGGGAGAGCAACTTAGAGTTAAAAGACCGGAACTATCTTAGAGATAGACTGAGAAATTCACATGTGAAGAGTCCCCCTCATTTAACCAGGCCGGGATTTAAACCCTATTTGTATTTCCATCAATAGAATTTGAGAGAAATCTGAGGTTAACGCCTTGAAACCCTTGGCATTCACAGTTAGCACTAATAACTGTGGATTATCTGGCGTGACATGGCTATGAATATCTTTAGTTTTTGTTTTGTTTCACACACTTATGTGGATGAATGGTCTAATAAATCACAATTTTAATAGAATGTACTGCCAATATCCTCTTTTCCTCCAAGCAAATATAAATACACCATCTTTCAACTAAACCCTTATAATCCTTGACAAATGAGAGTAGTTAGTTCATATTTATATAACTCGAATGGATAGGGCGAAAGAAAAATATTTTAGTTTTGATACTAAAACTATTACCATGAATCGTCATGTGATCTAATGCGTCAGCATCATTTCTGTTTTGACAGTTTTAGGAAGATCGTGGCTCTTTACCCAGTAGAATGTATTAAGAATAATTTGGTTTATAAATGAATGTCCTATAATTCTTTAAAAAAGGGAGAATACACTTACTTTAAATTATACGAGACTTATCCCTACCCTCTTACTATTACTCGTAATATGAAAAAAGCGCGCAAACACACACATACAAACGTACACATATACATAAATTCCACTTTTGTTAAATATTTTACTCTCAACAATTTCAAATATTTGACTGTTAACACTTTCTTATTTCATGGTAGGTAGTTTTACTTTACATTCATTACTGTTTCCAGCCTGTTGTCTAAGTCAGATTTATATTCAAGCCATATATTTTCCACTATCGGCTTGCTAGGCCTGTCTTAGCTTCATTTGCCTTTTAAAATCTAACTAAAGACTAGGACAGGCACAGCAGCCAGACCTCGGCCGCTAATTCATCACTGTTAAAGGGTAAACCCACATTAAACCATTTATACATTTTTCAGCCATGCCGGGAATCAAACCTTGGAACCTTAGCTAAGTAGGTAGCTTATAAAAACAAAATCGTTTGAGAATCCAAACAATGTATGTATATCTTTTTGGAACAAATTATATCTTTTAAACAAATCAAAAGTAATAATTTAAGATTTGATAATATACATATAATATCTTTAATTAGTATCGTAATATTGTATAAATACATGTAGTCTAATGGCTTTCTATTCGGTCATATTACTACGACATAATAAGCTACTAGGCCAGCTTCAGTATTTATGAAATAAACTAGTGGGCCATGAGTACATAACAGTAGATAAAGTACCATTTATATTAGATATGGCCCAATAAATGACGAAACCTTTATTTAATGTTTCTGAAACTATAATATATTTAAAATCAATCTGTAGATATTACCTTTATAATGAAATTATGTGGACATATTACATAATTTATTAAGATAAATGAAAGGCTCACCAGTGGGCATGCGTACATCTATTCTGGTTAGTCGCTTACTGGAAATCTTTGTTTAAAATCCAAGAAAGGTGCCCTGAAGTGCTCCCCCAACCCCAAGAAAATACTGATTAAATTCTAAATTATATTGGCACTATCCTTGTTCTGCTATTTTAACGGTGATGCTATCCTAGACAAATATTAAAACTTGGAACTCAAAATAAATAAATATTTTAAGAATTTTGTTTTAAGTTAGTTCTAGTAACATGTTAAATTCACGCTTCCACATTTTCTTGGAGGTAAAACATTGTCTGATTAACGTCCGGATGTATTATTTTCTGTTAATTAGCGAGCATCGTACAACTAACTGTGGATTCACACGTTCGCTGAAAAATAAGCGCAGAACAAAAACATGGTTACGTGCTGAGTTCTAGGCCAATCACAAGATTTCCGACTTATCTACGCGAGCTTTTCTGCTAAAGTTCAACTCATCTCTACTTCATCCGCTCTCCCGAAGATGTTCGGCACATGAGAACCAGTAAAATCTCAGAACCACCATCTCAAATCAGTGCGCATGCGATGTTCGGCACATGAGAAACCAGTAAAATCTCAGAACCACCATCTCAAATCAGTGCGCATGCGTATTTGACAAAGCATGCGCTCTACAGCTAGAAGAAAACTGACCGCTTCGTTGTCCTTTGTGAGGAGATAAAAAAAATGTATCTTAAAGCGTGTGTATCGATGTATTGGATTGTGCCATGACACAGAATAATAATTTGAAAACATCCATCTAAAGAATGATCTAAAATATATGTTTATCCACTATAAAATAAAATATGTTGATAATCAGCTGTTTGAGATTGCACTCCAATGCATCATGGGTCAACATATAGCGTGTGAATTGCTGCTCTACTCAAGCAGATTCTGCTTTCTATTTTTGGCGGACGTGTGAATCAAACTTAATGGATCTTGCTTGCTTGATAGAATGTAAACTTCAGCGAGTTTATATTATTAACTGGTGGAACCTTGTTAGGTAACTGTTTGTCTAAATAGTAGGAGCGCAGCTTAATCCCAGTTGAAGAGAAGCCTTGCTATAATGCATAACTAAAAAGTTGGTTTGGCAACCACCTATGAGAAGATTTGATGCAAACTCGACTCCCACCGCGTGGGGGCTTGAACTCTGTTCCTTAGACAGCTTGCGAGGTACCCATTGATCACTGATTCTGCCATATCACGTGATTGTATTCCATATTATCTATGTGTAGTAGTTTAGAGCTTGTCATCAATGAATAGAAGGTAGTTTTCTATATGAGTGTTAAATGCACGACTTTAGGTTAAGCTGGCTTACAAGTCATCCGTTGAGCCAATATCTTGCTTGTAAGTTAATATTACTAACCCAATCAAATAAAAAATAAAATTTGAGGGCGTTAAGTCTCTTATATAAGTATCAAATTTTACTCCTTGGAATTATATGTAATTATTTACAATTTGTGGACGTGAATATTAAGGTAAGTATTTTTGCCGTTTATATAGCAACAATAATTTTAAAAATTTCCACCACTAAACACATTGGGTTTAATATTCTACACATACTAGTCACAACATGTTCTTGAATGTTAGTAATGAGCGTAATAGAGTTTGAGAGATACATTTTAAATAACAAATATTCTAGACGAATTCCACGATGCTCGTGACAAATATTTAAGAACTGTTGACATTATCATGTGTAGAAAATTAAACTGAAGAAGTTTTTTTATTTTTTTATTCAAAAATTGGCTTTTTGTTGTAAAAATTGAAAAAATTTAGACCTTAAATGTCGTTCAATTTCATCCCATCTTAATTCAGTGATATTGTATGTTGCTTCTTTTTCTTACATTAAAGGATACCATCGCCACTAAATTTAGAGTTAACGCTCTTTTAGTGACGTAAACAAGAAGTAAAAGGTAAAAAAGGGTTTGTTTTTTTTACTCAGATGAAAGTAATCAGAAACTAGAGACCCGCTGGCCATTTTACTGACAATGTGGTAGACCCAGCTGTTAATGATGTATAGATCAGGCCTCTCACACCCTAAAACCTCTTTATTTTTTTACTTCTCAGAAGAAGAAAAAAGATCCAGAGAGAAGTAATACTAAATCATATTTTACAAACTACAACCACGCATTAAGGTAAACTATTTGTTGCGAATTTTTTAAAAGTGTTAAATGACTGTTTTCAAATTTAGTTTCTTAAATAATTTTAAAAAATGTGAACCTATACATACTTAAATTTATATATATATAACTTTAAGTATATTTTATATAATATGTATGTATGTAAATAAATGTATATTTATGTAAATATATGTATTTATAATCAAACATATGTATATATAACTATATAAATGTACATATATGTAAATATATGTATTTATTATCAAACATATGTGTATATATGAGAACATGTATATATTATATATCTGCATACTGAGGAGCTACTTGAATAAATAAGTAGCTATTCCGGTACAGAAATCTTAAATTAACGTCTGGATGGTTCGCTGTGCTGACCACGTGACACTTTCTATCCACAAATCTTAGCACCTCCCTGGCTAACGGTGGTGGCCGCGTTGTCGGTATAGCTTGACCGTGGGCTTTAAGCCATGTGTTTCTTATATGTATATTTATATATATATATACTGTATATATATATACTGTATATATATATGTATATAAATTCATTAAATCAATTCTTTTTATCTGAAGCTTTAACTTATATATATTTATAAACGCGAATACATTATTTCAACAATGACTCTTAATAGTTACACAGACAGGCTAGTTTAAGCAGGTCTTATTCTAAGGGGCTGATAAAAACTTATCTTTGGAAAAGAAAATTTATAAAATAACCAACATAGAAAAAAAAATTTAATTTAAAATAATTTAAATTTATAGAACGTATCATGTATTAAAATAATGACCCTAATCCATCAATTAATTTAAATTCAAGGTTACCGTCATCAGTGAGCTGATTGACTAAGACGCCAAAAAAATTCAGGATCGTCAATGACTGGGAGGTTGGATTTATAATCTAAGCAAACTATACTGACCGTGGTTTTCCTTAATGGTTTCTCACTCTACCTCCAGGCAAATGTGAAAACGTATCCTATAAACTATAGTTTCCTCTTTGACACTAATTCATTATTCTATGTGTCAGGATAGTTCAAACATTTAGTAAGTGGTGTACGTAGAATATTCGTTTTACTTAAAATAGTTAAGAACAGATTAATTGGTACAGAAAGCATTTTTCATTTTTCAGTTTAACTTTATAAACTAAGTAGGGCCTAGTATTACTAGTAGGTTATAGCTCCAGCAAGTACTATCAATCTCTAAAGTTTAACTTGGAGCACATGATGAAGAGAGCGGATTAAAATACACGAGAATTTACTTGCAAAAAAGTGGTGAGACACAATACAATAAATTATAAGTTTCAAATAATCGGAGAGGAGGGAATTTAAATGCTTCCGATCTTATGTGAAGTCATCTATTCCTAAACTGATTTATTTTGTTCAAACTTTTATCTACTAAACTGTAACTATCGTTGATTATTATTAATAAATTAGCAAATTAAATTAAATGCATCTTAGGGTTAGTTGACTAAACTGGAGTAATATATGAATAACTCAATTGATTAAGATCATACTTTATATCATAAGCTATGCACATTTATTATGAATAGGATCACCTATTTTCAGGGACAACTGCGTTCATCAAACGACGCTCAAAAACTAGGCAGAGCTCTCCCGTTATAAATATGACAACGAGATTTCAAAATAACATTCCAGAAGCTTTCTACCCCCACTTATAAATTCTACACCATTAAAGATTTGCTCGGCCTTGGTTTAATGACCTGACCACTTGGGGTGGCCCTCCCTGTTTGTTGAGTTAGCTGGTATTCGCCACTGACAGAGAGGGAAAATATTTCCTAACTTAAGGTGATTGGCCCTTTTCATTTGGCGTGGAAATGTAGAGCCATGGGAACAAACGGTTATCTTCAAGAATTGTTATCGTTTTGAAATTTTTTTTTCAGAAACGGTTTGTTTAAGTATAGAAGCATGCTTATTAAGTTATACTTTTTATATACATACTTCCTCTATAGTTTTAACAGTGATCAAATATCGATAAAATTGGTATTTTTCAATAGAAAACTGCTGGTTTCATAACAAAAAATAAGAAAACGTAACAATTAACAAACATATATACATTATCTTAGAAGGGGTGTTGAAAATATTAACATACACATTTCACTCGTTCTCGAGAAAACTGATATTTCCATAAGTATGATTTTTCCGCAAGACCTATCCGGTAGCAAGCGCCATCTACGTTTTCCGTGATCCATCTATTTTTGTTGGTGTGGAAGGATACTTCGGTTGATTGTGAAGCCATGCCACGCCTCTCACCCTCCCACCCACCATCCCACAAAATAGTTTCTAGACTTGAACTCGACAGGGCCAAGGGCCTTTAAGCTAAGCCATCAACAGGTTTGTGCCTCTAATGAGTCCCATTCCCTTTCTTGTGAGCTGCACCCAAATTCCTATTCAGAAGTCACCTTACATTATTTACAGTGCCAATAGTTATTAGAAAATATTTACATTACGATGAATTTAATCCATAATAATCTCAAATATTTTATGGTGCACTGGTAAATGAATGTCTATATCTATAATAAAAATACATCTATAATAGCTATACCACTTATTATTTTTTCATCCTAATGCAATGAAAAATGTACTACCCTTTAATGAAATTTCAAATAACTACTTAAGAGTAAATCTACTCGCTAGTGTTATATTGCTAGAGGAAAATAACATATTTAATCACTATACTTTATTGCAGTGAGTTCTGACGTTGATTGTTTCAGTACTAAATGTCGATTTACCTCACCATGATTATACATGGGAAAAAGAGAAGATACTAGTAATTAAAATAATTAGGATTATAGAGTAAGGTTAGGGGGACAAAAACATCAATCTAGCAACATTCTCCGATAACTGCGTGGTATTACTCGTTATTATGGCGTTGCCAGACTCTCAAAGGGGAACCATTCTAATCATGTAGCCACAAATCTCATTCGCCACAGGGCCTTGATCTACATTTCATTAATATATTTTAAAACTAATTGTTTGCAATGTTTATCATTTTCTATATTATTAAAATGAAGAGTTTGTTTGTCTGTCTGTCATGAACTGTGCGTGATATTGTACGAGGAGGTCTGAAATTAAAAAAAAATTTAGCTCCTGTGCACGAACATGTGCGTCTCGAAACAGGATTTTTTTTTTTTATATTTGATTAATTTTTAGAATTAACTAAATAAACTTGGTTGAAGGAAATATAATGTAGAGATATTTTTTCTGTCTGTTTGAAGCAAAGTTAAAATTTAATGGAGTGTGTGGCTACTTCGGGAAAAGTCGGGAACGTCTACAAGTACTACATAAAACAGCAATGTGGGCTATTGTGTTCACCATGACTTAAAGGCAAAGGCAATTATACACTCTGTTTTAAAAAAATAAGAGAATTTTAACTCCTTAGAAATGCATACGTCCCCAACAGAAAAAAAAAATTTTGAATCCTCATGACAGAATCACTAGTAGGTGTAGGTGAAGTCTCTAACTTCATGAGTATGATTTTTGTATAGTTAACATTAAAGGTAAATTCAAAGGAAGTTATGTTGTCTGACAAAATATTAATTCTATATGGATTATTTTTGATGTGCATTGCGTCATACTACCTTTTCGGCCTATCCATAAAGTAATCACACTGATGAGTAAAGTGGATGGGATGAGTAAAGGAGATTTTAGAGGAAATGAATCAGAATTATCGTGGAGGGGGGAAATTCGGGCAAAAAAAAAATCATTACATCTGACAAGGATTCAAACCATGATCTTCTTGTTACCTTAAATTCACTATATTATGCAATTTATGTCTTAGACCATTCAAACACAGAAACAGTTTTGGAATAGTAGTAAATCCAGATGTGGTAGAGTTGTCTGACAGCAAACCTGTGGCCTGGAATAATTAAGAACACTAGTAAATTCAGAGGTAGCAAAGCCGTCCAAAATAGCATTCATGTTGTATTGAGTAGTTAACAGCACTAATTAATTTAAAGGTGACCAAGTTGAAAGGCAGAGTATCCATATTTGAACTCCCTTTGCATCGCGTCTTAGCATTTGTGCTATACACATCGAATTACACTGGTAGAAGGCTATGGAAGGTATAATAAATTTAGAGTTAGTCTAACTCAAATAATTGGTGAACTAATTTACTAATCAAAGCATTCAAATTGAATTTAATGTTTAGTATTACCAGTTGCTCAGAGGTATAGTAACATATTTATTTTGATTGTTAGCAAGACTATATTTTTATCACTTTATAATTTGGTCTGATCAATCTTGTGAAGCTATAAATAGACCGAGACTTAATTGCCTTATTATCTTATCTTTAAATTAAAATAAGTACCAGCATGCTTTAGGACTAGATTTTAATATCTTATAAGGTTGCGCCTAATCCTTTAGATGTATTTTGAAATTTATTTTAGCTTATCGGTTCGCTTTCTTACCATTTAATTGTATTAAAGCATAAATTGTCAAAAACTTGTTTAATTTTATATTTGTAATTTCTAAAAAAAAGTTACTCACAAATTAATCTTACGTATTGTTTGAAAGGAACTTCATTAAGTATGGAATAAAAATGACTAATATAATAATGTAAATACAGTTACATATTTAAAACAAAGTTTATTAAAAACTAATAATTGTTACATCAAAGACAAAAAATATATTCAGGAAAACAAATTAAATTATTTTAAAAGTTGTAGGCTGACTTTATGTTAATAAGTTTTAAATAAAACTTAAGCCAGCCCCGTGGTATAGTGGTCAATGTACGTGGCCACGAACCTAGGTTGTCCAGGGCTCCCGCGTAAGCAGTAAACATTTGTCACCACTGGTACTTCGGGTACATGAGATGGCACTTTTTATGAGCTGGAGTATGGAGGGGGAGGGGGATAGGAATATGTCCATCTTCGTTAATCCTCGAATGATCATAAATCACTGCTCTAGACTAAATTGTATAATATTTTAGCATTTGAAGTTATATTACGTATTGAAATATTGTTTAATTCTATCGAAGCCATGGGCAAATGATTATTGGGAAAAAAATTATAGATTCAAAATTATGTACGCTTAAATCAAAAAGTAAATTTGAAAAAAATAATTTACGAATATGCTGTGCAGCCCTTAACTTCCCCGAACCGACTGTTCCAAGACATAACATAACATAGCTATAGATCTCAGACATAGCGTCACAAGCGATACGAGACTCAATAAAGCTCCTAATAAGGCAGTATATACTCGATTGAGACAAGGAAGAAGGAATAAATAGGTTTCACGGCAGTATAAAGGGAGAGGAAACTTGTCTACCATCACACAATAGCGAGGCGTGTATTCTTGACGCCGCAAATAATGTTATCCCTTAATTGCATGCGCTAGGAAGTACAGGTTTAATCTTTCTAATCGATCATCAACTTGGTTAGTCAGATTTTATGGAATTATGTGTAGCCTATAACGGAGAAATACTTCAAATATTTTCGATCAATATAAATTTAATTTAAGAAATAAGTGTATTTAGTTAGGAACATAAGGTCGCATATGTATTCACATAACACAGCTCTGAGGAATTTTTATACATTCGGATTCTAGTGGAGTTTCTAACTTTTATCGAGGGTTTAAACGATAAGAAGATTCAAGAATCCATCTTTATAATTTTTGACCTTCTGTCTCTTTGTTTGCTGCCAATAAACTCAAAAGGTAGTCATCAGATCAATACGGTACTACTTCCATTGTACTTCTTAGGTTTCAGAATATGGAGTAAGTTATATCCTCACATTAGATCATCAGTGACCGAAACGCTGTCAAATAAATCAGACGTGAGAAGTTAACACAGTTTACGGTTGTTGTTTGGTACCAAGACTACAGAAAGTTCGTAATTAGTTGAGTAGTGCTCACAATAGGATGATAGTTACAATGTATTTATTGTTTGGTTCTGTTATAGTAAATTTAAATGATTTATTTAGGTGCTCATTGAAAATATGTCTTCAAGTAAGAGAGGCATTAGTGATTCAATAATAATTGCATGAATTTGAACTAATTATATTATTGTTTATTGCAACAATGCCTCCGCGTAAAGAGAGGAACTATTAATACAGGGACTGCACATAATGAAAAGAATATATTTTATTGATCATTGCAATAATGCCTCCACGTGTGAGATACAATAATAATACAACTACTGCACAGATTTAAAATACTTATTTTTGTGTTAATTGCAACAATGTATTCACGTGAAAAAGTAAGATCTTGATACAAGGACTGCAAACAATTAAATTATTAATTTGGTTCCTTTAAACGTGTCTGAATTTTTTTTGTAATTAAGATGATTCACTGAAAATAAGTTAATTTCTTTCTTTTCAATATGAGTGAAGCCGCGGACATAAGCTAGTAATGAATAGGTATAAATCATAAGCAAGAAAATATAATTGAAAAAAATTTTTTTGTTTTTATAAATAAATATTAAATATTTTTTAAACGATCGTTTATTTTTCTGACATCGTATGAAAATATTATTATTTTTGAACCTTTTCTGAGATAGATCTCTTTAATGTGTTTAAGAAACTGAATATAAATGGTACGGCGCACCGCACAGACTTTCTCTCTCTTTCTATAAACTCGTAAGATTTCTGAACAGAATAATGTGCATTGTATCATCACCACTCCACATAAGAACACGCATAAAATAATATA
>CABFWB010004336.1:0-48294 GCA_902151455.1 Timema bartmani
GGAACATAGAATAGAGTTTTGTATTCATTCCAGTGAAGACCAAACTTCAATACTACTAATAGTTTTATCAAAATCGTGATGGAGCTGAACACTTGAGTGACACTGTATTGGCTCCCCTATGTAGCCCCCTTAAGACTAGGACAGGCACAACATCCAGTCCCTGGTCGTTAATTCATCACTGTGAAAGGGTAAACTCATATTTTACCAATGATAAATTTTTCGGCCATGCCAGGAATCGAACTCGGGACCTTTATCTCAGTAGACAGACATACTATCCATTGAGCCAAGGTGTCAGAATAGTAAAATACTAGCCTAAACATTCGGTAAGGTGGTACTAAACAGGCCGGGTACTGGTGACTCATATTTGTTAAGTTCCTAGCAGACAACCTTGTCCATTGTTCTGTTGCTAGGAGGGGGTTGAAGGGTGGCTGTTAGTGTACTCTTAAGTAAACACTTATTTCTTTCTTTAACAAGTGAATGTATCTCTTGAGAGTAGTTGTATGTATGCGGACTATTGCAAAGAATGAAGTAGTATCGAAAGAGGTGAAGATGGCAATATATAAAAGTGTGTTAACACCAACATTGTTTTATGGGTGTGAAGTGTGGGTTTGTCAGGAGAAACACAAGAGCAAGTTGAATGTGGTTGGAATGAGATATCTAAAAATGTAGGTGGAAAAATTGGTATGGACAGTCAGTAATGAATGGGTGTTAAAGGAGTGCGGTTTGAAAGTGAATCCAATGGGTCAATGTGAAGGAAGTGTCTTACGGTGGTTTGAGCATGTTGAGAGGATGAGTTTGAATCGAGTGATGAATCAAATATATGAAGGTAGAGTGTGTGGATCAAAAGGAAGGGGTAGGCCATGTAAGATGTGGTTAAATGTTGTAGACCAATGTATGAAAATGAGAAACATTAAGATTTTTAAGAATAAGAGAGCATATATGACTCATATGTTGTTGAAGCGAAGGGAGTATGCAAGGATAGGGAAGTATACAGAAAATTAGTGAGGATGGATTAAGTATGGGGTTGTTTTTTTTAGCTATATGCAGAGTTTCTTGCCTATCCTATAAGAGAACAGCAGGATTGGGTATGTATGTATGTATGCATGCATGTAATAAGGAGAGCAGATGTTAAAATTAATCATGCTTATTTAAATTCCAATAAATTTAATCAACAAAATATTTGTCTCTCTTTTAATTCTTTATTTAATTCAATTTCCATGATAGTCTGTATAAAGATTTAAAAATAAAATTCCTATATGAAACTATCACAAACTTAGCCATGAGAAAATTGGAGTAGATTTAACTGAACCTTATTATGTTTAAAATGTAGTAGGACCAAAGATAAACTGAGTTACATTTTAACTAACTATAAAGTAGAGTTGGGACACCCAAATCCTATAGTATTCAAGAGATTTGCAAAAATTTTAAAAAGTAACTCAAATACAAGTTTGACCTTGACTTGATATAACAATTTTAAGCAATTGGTAAAACAAATTGTATAGATTTATGTGGTTGGGTGAGTAATAAGATCACAAAAAAAGGTCAAAATTATATTAATACAATTAATTTAACTGAAAAAGTGTTCTCTTTGTTGATTATGGTGTCATAGAAATGATAAACAAAATACAGTCCATTTGTTAGTGACCCCAAATTTAAGAAATATATATTTTTTTTATTCATGTTAAATTAGGGGTGGACAGGATTCCGAACCCCTTAAGAAAGTGTCAGGAATTTATCTAATCCCGTTGGTCGGGCGGGATTGACCCTTTCTCAAAAAGTTTCAGGTGCGGAAATGAGAGGAAGGGGGAAAGGAAGTAGCTTTCCACGGCAACCATTTATGAGGGCTCAGCGTGTCTGTTGTTGCTGAGCCAGACAGGGAGTAGATTTAAGGGGTGTTAAACCTAGAGAAAACATTTAAGAACAGTAACTTTAAGAGGTTTCAAACCTAGATAATATTTTACAGTTTCATATTTAGAACAAATTAAAGAGGTGCCAAACATTATGTTTTGTAGTTGTTTTTTTCCCCTATGCAAATAATTAGATATAAAAAACCACTTAAAAAAAGATAAAAATAATTTCCATCAAAAATGTAATAAAATTAACTATTTTATTAATCATATTATTTGATATTAATTCAAAATATTATTTAATTTGATAAAAAAAATGCTATTCACGCACACTTCTATTCATTTTATTATGTTTTTTGTTTTGTTTTTATTACCTTTAGCAATGTTTTTTTAACACCGGGTCTTATTACTCGCTCCAGTTATACGCCTATGTACTAATTACCCTAGTGTGTTAGGGATGAGAAAGATTTAATTTAGAGGTGTACCTGCATTTACGTGGATAGAGTGGGAAACTATTTAGGGAAAACCACCCGGCCAAATTCAAACTAAATATCCCTGTCATAGGTAGTCTAGTCTATTGCAAGAGTGGTGCCTTAGACCATGCAGCCACCAAAGCGGGTTTTAATAATACCAAAGCTTTAACAAGTCTTACCATATTAGTTTAGAAATCAATATATTTTAAATCTAAGATTATTCTAAAGGGTAGTTTTAAAATTTCCTGTTCCGAAATAAAAAGAGTCATTCCCGTCCATTCCTATTTTAAATACTTACACTTTAACTTAAAATGTATATTTTTAAATATTCAGATTCGAGAAATATAGGATTTGACCTATCTCTATTCTAAAGAAATTATTTAAACTTGTATAAGCAATCCTACTATAATGAACAAAATAAAATGGCACAAGTGAACACAAATTGTGATATTTAAAAGAAAATAAACCAAATAATCGGCTTTGTCTTAATCGGCAACAAATAATCAGCATTGTTATGATCAATAAAATAGGCCAGCTCAATGCAAAACAAATTATTTCATTAATACAAGTATCAATAGTTCTGTGGAAACTGACTAGAGTAAAGTACCCCGAGTTTTCCAAGCACATAAAAAAAAAACTCTCATGTTACCACAAAACATAAGATTCCCATTAAAAACACCCAATAGGTAGAGACATGCAAAAGGTGAGGTTATTTTTAGGGGAAAAGTGATGTTATTTTTCTTAAAAAGCTATTTTATTTACATAAATACAAGTTGAATTAGTATTCATTAGAAAAAAACTAGGATATAACTGTCTAAATTTTTCGTTCATAATGTGTATTTAATTATTTAATAACATATTCGGAGAAAAATCAAATATAAATACGCACAAAATATTTCACACTTAGTAATATCAAACTCAATATATCCATATCATTACCTTCGAGTCTTACGAATAACAGCATCGAAATAATCGATTATCAACTTAGGTTTAGACCAAATAATAACAATAACAAAACATGTCGTCAAAAAAGACTAAACTACTATCAAATATGTAGAAGGGTATGAAAATCAAGAAATAATTTTGCCAAACATGACCGCCTGTAGCAAGGTCTATATATATTAATGTCCTTGCTTTGACCTAGTGTGAAATTTTTTAAAGGCTGTAAACAAAGAATCGATCTATCTAAATTTAGGTATCGTAATGTGTAAAAGTAGAAATTGTGATTTTTAATGCTAACCTCAGATAAAAAAAAGCTTAAATATCCTGAAAGCACTCATTTTTCCTGTGATCCATTTTATACCGATAGAGTAAGTAAAAACTGATACTATTTGTATAAACATCAGCCCTGGTATCACCAGTGTTACCGCGCTGAGAATTATATATTTCATGATGTGGTATTTGCCAAATTATAAAGAAATTGTGTTTATTTTTAAAAAAAAGAAGCTTAGATTCATGTGAAAAAATTAGAATTCGAGTAAAAATTTGTTTTATCGCAAATGCAAATTTTGCATGTCCCTACCAATAGGTGTTAACACACCCTATAAATAACTCATAAGCTTTATCTTAGTGTTTCAAACTGTCAACAGTACACACCAAATATATTTTTTAAATTTATTTATCCAGCTACCCGGTCGGATTATACGCCTAAGTACTAATTACACTAATGGGTTAGGAATTGGGAAGGTTGAATACAGAGGAAGTGAACCCAGTTTTGCTTGGAGGGAGAGTGGAAAATCAATTAGGAAAAACCCCCTCCAGTTCACCCGAGCGAGATTCAAACCTCGATCTCCCGCTCGGCGGTCTAGCTCAACACAAAACTAGTGCATTAGCTAGCTAGCTATGCCACCGAGGCAGGTCTCACCATATAAAGTTGTTGACAAGCTCAGCCCTGTGTTTATTTAAAAAGTAAGGGCCAGTTTCAATGTCAGACTGAGTACTAAACTGGCCCTAAGACACCACCTCCAAAACCAAGAAATACAAAAATTTGAAACTTGCTATATGTACTTAGGAAAAACTATTAATAAGTTTACACCTTTGGTGTTTTTTTAAAAACTTCTATACATATATTGTAAGAGTGACACCCTGTGGTGTGGGTAACTACAAATTAAAATAAGGCTGGAAAACTTAAACATAACGTACATACTTTAAGAGACATAAGAGTGTGGAACTCGAGGTATTTTTTTTAACTATCACATATTTTTCGAGCCCAAAGAATTGAATCCCATGATCACCAGTTTGTACTGTTAATAAGGTGTCAGTGTATAACTTGAACTGGTAGTAAGAAATAGTGCTTTTTTTTTAAAAAAAAAAGTATTCATTAACTGCTCACTATCGGCATTTATTATTTGATGTACACGCGATTTGTTTTGTGTCAAAATTTATTAGCAAGAAGGCACCTCAACCTTAAATCCAAAGAAATTTCACTAGACTACTAACTTTACCCGGGCTGCATCAGGTAGCTACATCTAGTAAGTAATACAACAACCAAAAAAATCAGTGTGAATGACAGATTACTTTGGTTAACAAATTATTTTAAATATCAGTTTATGCCTTCTCACAAACAAGTTGATAACAGACAGTTTTGACATTGATTCAGCTAATCTTTAATAAAAAAAAGTTAAATTCATATATCTTTAAATTAAATTAGCATAGTTAACAATATTGTGATTGATTTAGACTAGTCATGGTTATTTTTAGTACATATGTAAATTATATGAGAGCTGTTTCATCTAATGTATTTTGCTTATGTACTATTGTACTAATATTTTATCCATCGGTGATTTATATCTTAATACATTAAAAGTAGAACATTTTAGATTCTTAAAATAAAATGCATTTTTGAATTTAATTTTGAAAAACAAGTTTACATTAAATAAAATCATGCAAAACATTGATTTAGTTAGGTGTACTCACCGAGATGCAGCTTAAGGTCTGCAGCAGACTGGGCACTCTCTATGGCCTTGCGCTTATGCATCTCCATGGCCTGCTGTCGTAGGGCCAGCTCTTTCTCCACTGTGGCCAGAGAATTTTGGAGGATGCGCTCCTTTTCCTCAAGTTTGCGGACCACAATATTGGTCGCCTCCACCTGTGTTGTCAGAGTCGCCACCTTTACCAAAAAAAAAAAAACAACATAATTTAGTATAGAGATCTTGTTTCAGGACAAAAATATACATTTCAAAGGTTTAACACTAAACAAGATGCAGTCTTGTTATGGAATTCTAATTTAAATTAGATTATATAAGATTTGATTAAGGAAATCATATTCAATGTAGAAAAATACACACCAAAATTTCACGAGACATATTTATAAAAACTTTTACAGTAGGGCCACACTTATAGAGCGGGTTAGGTTCTAGAGCCCTGCTGTAAAGCGGTACATAGCCTTTTTAAACTTTAAAATGAATCTAAAATTCTAATAACATATTTACACCATCAAAGTGAACAGGCATTAACTATATTGGGTTGGACTGATAGTGTAGGGCAAAGATAAAATTATATTTAGTATGGTAAGCATTAAATTTTGCTATTAAAAATTCTAATTTTGCTGAGGAAAACACTTTTACTGGGTTGAAGAAACTTCTGTGAGGAGATTGAAGGGAGGGGGGAAAAAACCACTAGTTGATTCTTTAGAGAGCATCTGACTAAGATCAGACTCAACCAAGGTGAGAACATCACAAAGTTCGCAGATAAAAAGGAAGATTAGACTAAATACTTATGAATCGGAGGATGCCGTTCACAACCAGGTGATAAGATATTAAGTGGATCAGCATACTTTAGATACATACTTCAATGAGCTTATGGGTGAATTGGGGAGAATGATGCGTCTTGCCAAACTTAATATTTTTAAAGATCATGTGGAAGATACAATTAATATCGTAAAAGCTGATTGCCGTCCTCAAGGAATTAAAAAAGTATTTCACAAGAGACGGGGTAGAGGTGGAGGGGACCCAATTTCACCCAATATTTGGGAATCGATACATTTTATTGAGGGTTTGAGAATCCAGCCACCCCTAAAATACTCTATTTGAAACTATGGCTTCCGAAGATCTACATTTTTTTAATAAAGAAATGATAAATTTAAGTCAAATGTAAGACCATATTTTAATTGATGAGTCTAATCACTTTTACAAATGAAAAATGTACAGGAAAAAATTGTCAACAATACCAAATTCATTAAAAGATTGTCTGAGGATTTTATTGATCACTATCAGGAATTATATAGCTGGCCAATTAAATAATAGATGGGCATTTTTTTTTTAGAAAAATACACATTTTAAGCTCAAATGTGGATTTAAATGGTTTATTGTTAAGAGTGTCAGAAGGTCTAAATAACATCAAGCCATTTATATGAAGCTACGACAGGCCTAGCAAGCCGGTAGTGGAAAATATATTGCTTGAATAAAATAATGACCCGGGCCACAGAATGGAAACAATAATGGATGTAAAAAATCAAGCAATTGAAGCTACCGTGGACAAAAGGTTAAGTAGTTTACTTACTTACTGTAAGTTGACCATAAAACTACCGAGTTTAGTGGAAAACCACATCAAATTACCACTTTACATGTTTAAGCCAATGAACCACTAGCCAATTATGATGACTTTATTATATTTCATGTAGTAAAACGAAGATTACAAATCTATTCAAATTTATTTTAGTATGGAGCATAGAAGTAGTGATTAGTTTTGATTTAACCCTAAATTTGATTGTAAGGTTATATTGTTATAGGAAAGTAAATAAAATGAAAAGGTTGAGCAGAGAGTCAACGCGTTCAGCCGACTTCTGCTACATATGACTCACTTTATTACACAAGATATTAACTGCTGAATCAGTAAATATCAAGCCACGCTAATGTAGTCTGTATTATGTAGGTTGTTACTTGACTTATAGAGTTATAGTATAAACAACAAACGAATGACTGTTTTAGTAAATAACTAGAGTAAGTTTTTTCAAAATATGATTTCAAAACTTTTTTAAAAGAAGGAGCAATGTATTGGTCTCTGCCTGGTAACGAACAGCGTAGGGAATTGATACTCCACCTTTTGATACAAGCATGCAATTTTTCACAGATCTAGACCTACCTAATATAAGCATTTTAAGATACGGAGGCCCAAAAAATTCCTCCGCAGACAGGAGCTATGACATCATCAAAATGGCCCACGCTTCAAAATGTTTTTTTCGGTATATATTGTACACCATTGGATTAATTTTCGATTTATTTAATTTAAATGAAAGCTCTTTAAAATATTTTTAAGATGAGTATATACAAGTTTCCGGTTAGTTGATAATTTCTTAGCTATTTTTTTTTAAACAACAATAACGAGTGTTGGCATTTTTTTTTCCTGTTATAACTTTCTATTCATCGGTTAAATCAAAGAATGTTTCAAGTATAAGTTTTTATTGCCTAGTTTAGTAAAATAAATGCATCTTGTTCTTGTTTCATATGACAAGCCGTAAGGCTGTAATGATTACAAAATTTTCATATTAGATGTTTATGTGACTTGACTGCTGGGTGTATCAACTCTAATAGTTTTTTATATGTTAAATAAAGCCACTGTTTGAACCAATTATAGTAGACCTTGTGTGCACAATACCTGTTCCTTCAATACATCCTTCTCCTCACGAGCTAGTTTGTTTAGTTGATTGGTCTTGATGCGCTCAGTCATCAACTTGAAGTTGGCATCATCTTTCTCTCGTAGCTGTTGAATGAGCCTGGAGTTCTGCTCCTGCATGTCTTCGAAGGCTTGGCCTGTCACCTCCATCTCATTGAGCAGGGCCTCTTCCTCCTGAAGAATAAACTCCAATGATATACTGCTCTAGGATTGGCTAATCTACTTTAGTTTCTATCAAAAGATATGAATTATCCCAGTAAAATAGGTTATTGTTGTTAGGTTAGATAGAGGTCGGTTAATAGGATTTGATAATCCCTAAAACAATCCTCAAATATAATGTTTCTTCAAGAAAATTTTGGATTCAAGACTCAAATTGTAATGATACTGATTTGGACCGCTCTCATATATTTAAAAAGTCATGGATGAAGGTATTTTTCTTTAAAGTATTGTATGTATTGTATGTAAATTATACTTTTAAGACTTCATCCACGGAGAATCACGTGCTTTTGAGAAATAATGTAGAATGGCACCATTAAAACTTATTTTTTATTTCAAAATTTCACTCCGTAGTATTTACCAAACAAGCAAGAGATGTTAGTTTCCTATATCCAATAGGAAGCTAGCCTTCATGACACCTATCGCAGGGACGCTTTAGATTTGTTGGTTTTGACACTGGTCACGAGAGGTCCAAGGGGCAAGGGGTATGTCATATATAAGCTGTTTGTGCGTATGAACACACAGAGTGCCGGCAACATAAACCTAGAGGACGTTTAATATCACGACAGTACATAATCTGTAGCTTAAGTAAAATTTTATAATTTTATATAATATCCTTGTACCGAAGATAAAATCACTTCAATAAATCGTGTGCAACATTAACAGTTGTATTTATTCAAGTAAACTATCATAATAATTGGTGCTCGATACCGGGGCTTTAATACCAATTATATCTCAGTAAATCTGTAACGTAATAAAATCCTTAATATATATAGTTTTTTTAAAATTTCTCAAGTTAAATTTGTTTTAGAGCTCTTATATTAATTATTGGTGGTTCAGAACCAATTATAAAATAGGATAAACTTTACAACCAGGCCCTGGCCGAGTAAGTTAACATTAACTGAACGTATGAATGATACAATAAAATAATGGTGTATAAGAAGAAATATTAACAGTTACGGTAGTTACCATTTGTATTTTCTATGATTCTATTATATTTATATTCTTAGCTATTCATAATTTTTCCAAGATTCAGACTTCAATTTGAGATTTGGGATTCGAAGGTAAATTGGAGATTCAACTCAACAATAGATTTTAGCCCTTCAAGTAAGCTCCCAACGCTTTTGTAGACGTTAAAAGATTTTTTCTCCAAATACAAGAACTGCTGGCTGACAACCGACGTTCATACAAATTCAAATCAAATCTGAGTTGAATAGTTTACTACGCTAAGTTTTCAAATCCAACCCATGAACCCAATAATAAAATATTTCAAAAAATGTTGGTAAGATTTAATTTTAGAGACTTTAGGTTTTAAAAATGAAATCAATGGCACTAGTCTCAAAATATGAAACAGCAATTAATAAAGATCAAACTTTTTTTGTCAATAATAGTGCAAAGGTTGATCAATGGTGGGCCAAGCTACTTTTTAAAAATTAAAACTATATGTCACAAAAAAACTGTTACCCATATGATTCCTTTACAACCTGGAAGTCAAGTTAATTTCTCTATTCTCTACCAAGCAACTAGTTTCTGGTCTTCTGATTGCATTGAGTGGTTAGGAACGTATTAGTTATAGATTAGAATTTTGAGCTAAGTCCATCCAATCTGAATCAGAATATTTCCAATATTAAGATTCAAAATTTTAGATTTTACTACATGTGATGGCATAATTAATAAGATTTGAGCTTTAGATTAATGTTTGAATGACTGTCTCTTTTTCGGCTTTTCATATTATTTTCTCTATAATTCTTCATAGTATCATATTTGGTTGTATTTACAACATGAGATAGTAAAGGAAGCAAGATTGAGATGGTATGGGCATGTAATGAGGATAGAAAATGAGAGGATGCTGAAGAAAATGTTGGAAATGAAGTATGTGGAAAAAGATCACAGGGAAAGCAAAGGAAAAAATGGGAGAAGCAGATAACAGAAAGTGTTCAAGTGAGAGAAGAAGAATGGAAGAAATTAAAGAAGGAAGAATAGTGGAAGGATTGAGAAAGATGGAGGCATTTTACTAACCTGACCCGGCCACAGGCTGGAAACAGTTGATGATGATGATATAATTTAATACAGTAAAGTGAATGAAAGACCCGGATCTTAGTTTAAGTGAGCTGTTGTTCATTTGTTTAGTTTTTCTTTAATTTCTTTCTTTTCGATCATACAATACCATTATTTCTGTCTACTCACTCAATGGTTTAGTTCAATGTTCAGTTCTTTCAGTTAGACTCAACATCTCATTCCCACACTCTCTCTAGCCTAAATGATCTTTGCTCTGAAGTACACCTTTGTCACTCATTCAAATAATAGAATAATTAAGTCTTAGTTAAATTTCTGTCGTTCGCATGTATGGAATATGCAGAAACCAAATAGAATCTGAAAATTGGATGAATATTTGTAGTACAAATGTAAAGAAAATCTAGATAAAATCTGGTTTGAAGTTGGGATAAGCATTTGGGTTTTCTTAAAAGTTAAAACATAAGTTAAGAAGAAACTTAACAAATGATATATACAATAATAAAACATCTACAGTTAATGTTGTAAGGTAGCATATAAACAACTTACAAATGGTCTCATGAGGTTAAAGTTGCTGGATGTCCAACTGCCATCCACTTGTTTTTGGGTGGCCACTTGTTTCTGGAGCTGATATGCTTGCTCTTCTAGCTGTTTTATCTTGCGCATGGCATCCTCATCACAAAGTTTCTTGCGATCTTCCCGTTTGTTATCCTACAACATATTATAAATTTGAATCAGGATATAAAAAAGTGATACACCGATAAATATAACCCTTAAGAATAATTGAGATTCAAAGATATGTAAAAATTTTGGATTAAAAAATTAAAAATATAATCACTATGTTTTATTAATGTGGATTCTGAAATTTTTTTTTAGAGCTAATATGATTCTTATTAGTGGTTTAACCCTGAATAATTATTGGACAAACCCAAGGTTGTAGCCAGCCGAGCATTTCAGTTAAGGTTTGGGGGGACAAAGCCCCCCCACCCCCAACTAATGGAAACTAGGAAAAATCATTAACAATAAATGCCTATGGAAGCTGTTTGGCGTGTTTTCTTATAGTGACTTAGAGTAGAGATTTAAACACTGTAGAGACTATGACTCATATATATATTCTTTAAATTGAAAAATGACACATGCACTCAGGAATCAACCTGGGAGCTATGGTTCTTTGGTTTAGTACGTCAATGCTCTAACCAATGAGCTATCTAGGAATTGTACTGTGCCCAGGGTAATTCTTCACTCATATTTTAAGGCAGAGTCTGTGATAGATGTGTGGAAATCGTCAGCTACATGTGTGTGATCAATTAAGATCATGAGCTATCAGATAACGCAGCCACCTCTTATAATTTAGAAATATACATAGCGCCCTCTCCCTTAAAGTATGAAAATTTGTATTAAGCATATCTTAAGTTAAGGTATGTCTAGTCTGGGTGATTTTAGAGCTGATTTAGTATCTCTCCAATAGAACCGGAGGTTCAAAATTAGTGCTTGGACCCGACTGGGATTCAAACCCATCTCCCCATCCTCAGAATTCCAGTCTAGCAGGAGAGTGGCACCTTAAACCATTTGGCAACTGAAATGGTGATACCCATGCTGATTCCTGGTAAGTCACATTCTAACTGCCAGGCTTAACAACACGAAACATAGTGATATATAAAAAAAAATCATCAGGAGAAGAGTATAGATCGTGAGACAGAACCTAATGGAGCCACATTTTCAATTTATTTTTTAATGTAAATAGAATTAATTTAGTTAACTATCACTTAATCCCTTTTTACATAATAGAAGATACTTTTATACAAAGCCCAACCTTCCATGTACTTATAATTTGAAGGTTAGGATTTGTTAGGTTGGTTAATATCATAATCAACCTGTCATAGACAGGCCTAAAAACTTGTTTATTATATATAGGTATAATTTATTTAAAATTTGCTTTACACTTGTGAAGCACAATCAATCTCTTCTTGGAAATTTGTTGTACTAGAAAATAGGGTAAAGACATTTTGCTCACCTGTATCTTCTTGAGTTGCTGCCTCACATCCTCAAGCTCTGCTCTAATCTTTTTCTCGGCAGCCATTAATTGGACCTTGTCCCTGCTCTCTTTGCTTACGCCCTTATACATGTCTAGAAGCAGCTTCAACTCCTTTTGGTCATTGAGGGCCTTCCTACATAAGTCACAACAATTTATTTATTTAATTATTTTTTAATGTAAATAGAATTAATTTAGTTAACTATCACTTAATCCCTTTTTACATAATAGAAGATACTTTTATACAAAGCCCAACCTTCCATGTACTTATAATTTGAAGGTTAGGATTTGTTAGGTTGGTTAATATCATAATCAACCTGTCATAGACAGGCCTAAAAACTTGTTTATTATATATAGGTATAATTTATTTAAAATTTGCTTTACACTTGTGAAGCACAATCAATCTCTTCTTGGAAATTTGTTGTACTAGAAAATAGGGTAAAGACATTTTGCTCACCTGTATCTTCTTGAGTTGCTGCCTCACATCCTCAAGCTCTGCTCTAATCTTTTTCTCGGCAGCCATTAATTGGACCTTGTCCCTGCTCTCTTTGCTTACGCCCTTATACATGTCTAGAAGCAGCTTCAACTCCTTTTGGTCATTGAGGGCCTTCCTACATAAGTCACAACAATTTATTTATTTATTTACATTATGTTGAACAGTAAACATTTGGTCAATTAATTAAAACAAGTAATTTGATGGTTGTCCACTCTTTACACTGAGAATCCAAGTTCAATAATTAATACAACAAACATGAATGATTGTCCTCACTTGAGCTGTGCTCGAAGATCCCGCACCATCTCGGAGTCGGCGGCCTTCAACTCTTTGGCTCGATGCTGTTCTTTTTGGTCTTTCTCATTTTTTACCTCTTTTTTCACATCTTTTTCTTTCTTCAAATCCTTTTCTTTCTTCATAGTCGGAGATTGGAGCTGATCCTTGTCAGTCTGGTCCCCCTCCTCTCCCTGAGGACAGCACAAAATATCCTCACCTGTTAATATACCGTAGTGACCCAAAAATAGGCCAGTTCCCCCCTAAAAACCACTGTTAAGAGAATATGACCTGTATTCATACCCTTAGATAATACATACAAATTTCATTCCTTTAAGGACTGGATGTAGTTATAATGCTATATATCAACTTTAACAAATTTATTAAAAATAGTTAGAGCTTGAGACTAATAATAAAGATGAAAACTTGAAGGCAAAATGGGGAGCATAGTTAAGATATAGCTTGGAGTCAAAATGGCTGCAATAGTCACACTATAACGTGGAGCTCAAATAGTTTCTATAGTTGAAATATAACAGAGCTAAAATGATCAAACTGACAATATATACTTTTCTTTTCATATATGTCCAAGCAACCTTTTGTTACATTCTTTTGGTAGCTAGTGTTAACCTATTGTGACAAAAACTTGGTGAATCATAAGCATTACCGATCATGTAGGGGGAAAAAAAAAAATACCTTGACCAAGGATTGTGTAATATTTGCAATTCAAATTTTAGAATCTCATTAGTAAAATATGTAAAAAAAGCTATTAGCAATAGGGAAGCTAGCAGGAAAATTAGTATTTTAGTTTACTTTCAAATTGAACTTATGAACTGTATGAATGAGACACTGTCAAAGTGGGCATCTTTTTAAAGTACGGCCTAATTTTGACTCAATACGGTAATAATAACATTGGTCCTTAAAAAACAAAAAATATATTTACACAAAAATTAACCAACATTTTAAGCACTTGAAGAACTTATACTTTCAATATTAAACAATTTAACTTCGACTTAAAAGTTTTGTTGGGTCTAACTTTAAGGATTTAACTAAGGGTATATGAATATTTTAAATTGTGAATATCAATATCTGAGTCATTCATATCTAATTTCAAATATTAAATTATATTTATTTAACAATGAGGTGACCCAATGGCTAAATAATTTTATAATAATGCAAATTGACAAAAATAAAGAAAAGTGAAAATAAACTAATAAGTGTAAATTTAATTAAGAAAGCCCACCTAGAGAAAGAGGAAAATTGTGGAAAGAATCCAATGCACAAAGGTGAAATCTTTCTTCTCTCCCCTTATTCAATCAGTATCAGAAACTAGCCCTGTACCCAGTAGCGAGGCGTCAGAGTAGGCAGGATAAGCTCAACTATCCCAAAAGGTTTTGAAAAAGGAGAGAAAACATCCCTTTATATAAAAAAAATATGTGAAATTGAAATTTTAATGGTAATTTTTTAAAGTGTAGTGACAATTTATGCCCTCATGCAAAGCGAATGTGTCAGTTCCTTTTGGCAAGCTAAGCTGATAGTTTTCCACCTAATGCACCCAAATAATCAGGCCTGCAGAAAGCGCCCGCAACTATTCATCTCGGCCACTAAAAGTTACAAGGTGGCTATTCACGACTCATGAATGTTACATTCTGAGCATATATAGTATGTTTCAGAGGTATGTTTCAGAGGTATATTTCAGGGAAATTTGTGTTCCTCGATTTATTTGATTGAAAATGATAATGAAAAGTGTTCCTGTAAATAAACAGCAATAGTAATGAAATGAAGAAGTGAAAGAAAGTGTTTCAGATTCGAAATTATCTTGAATATCCTTAAGGATTCCAGGGATTTGAGGGTCCCATCCCTAATTTTATTTTCTTTGAATGCAAAGCTTCCTGCCAATTTGTGTCCAATTGTTATATACCTTGACCTCTTCTTCTACACCTTCCTTGGCTCCTCCCCCTTGCTCCTCCTTGACCAGCACAGTGCCACTAGACTCCTCCTCCTTACCAGATGATTCGGATGATGACCCCTCCTTACTCTCCTGCAAGTTCTGCTGACCCAGGCGTGCTGAAAGCTCCTCCAGTTCTTTCTTCAACTGTTAACAATACACACTAGTTAGAACACAACAATACTATCATCTTATTCAAACATTTTATACATATTTGACAATTAGTGTGACTTTATTTTATTGGTAAAGATGGGTCACTCGAATCCTCGAATACACTAAATCCTGACAAATATTTCAGATTCAAGGATTTGGTGTTTTACTGGATTCGATGGTCGAATCTTTCACCTCATAAACAAAGCATAATATTATGAATTCAAAAATTATTTAGGAAGTTAGGCCTACTTGAAAAGCACAACTTAATCCATAATCTTTATTTTGTCGGACAAAAGAGATAAGCATGAATAAAATAATTATTAAAAAAAAAATTGTTAGGTGGATAAAATCTAACGTGCCTAATAACCCTCCCCCCCACCCCACCTCTATGGAAAACTTGGACTCGATCATTACAGCGCATGCTCACTTCTGAAACTTTCAAGTTTCACCTCATGAGCAATCTTGTAAATATGTTAATGAACACATTAAAACTCTTCAAAAATTGAACTGTGATCCATTTTATACCTATAAAATAAGTAAAAACTGATACTATTTGTATAAATGGTAGCCCTGGTATAGTGCTATCACCAGTGTTACCGCATTGAAGATTATATTTCATGATGTGATATTTGCTAAGCTACAAATAAATTATGTTTATTTAGAAAAAATGGTATTTGCTAAGCTACAAATAAATTATGTTTATTTAGAAAAAAAAAAGCTCGAATTCATGTTATTCGTGTGAAAACAGTAGAATTTGTGTAAATATTAGTTTTATCGCAAATGCGAATTTTTAATGCCCCTACTCACAAATAGTTGACCATGACTTCCTCTTCCCTTGACAAGCTACTTCCTCCCCCATCCATTGCCACACCCCAAAAGATGGTAGAGTAGAATATATCTCTGTCTTTCCCATAATCTTTCAAACTCTATTGCTTGCTGAACCTAACAAATAGCGGTTGATAAACAGAGCACAATGAGTCATGTGCCTCCCAACTTGTTTTTCTCACCACAGGTCTTAAAATAACTTGGTAATTTTGGAAACTTAAAGAAGGTTAGTAATTTTTGTTTTTAATTTAATTACTTTCAATGTCATGTTATATTTGGGTTGCACTTGTGTAATATCAGAGCTCTACAGTTGGTCACCAGATTCTAATATGTACAGCTTTGTTAAGTAAAGACAAATCCATTTACACTAGTAAAATAATGTTACTAAAAACCATGAAATATCTTGTGGAACTAATTATTTGATTTTCCAACTAGTATAAAATACATTTAAGTTTGAGTAGCTAGGTGGATCATTGTTCCAGTGAATGTCAAAAAAAAAAGTCTGTGATCAAGGAAAGCTAACTGTAACTACATATTGCTGTATAATACGTCCAACCTGGCCCCTGAACATTGAATGTCAGTCTCCTAATGGTACCTTAGGTATTTCGGTGTTTGCTTCCTTGTATTTCCTCTTATAGCGATGGACCTCTCCTTTTAGTTGCTGGTTGTGGTTCTGTAAGGATGTTATGAGATGTCTCATCTCTCTGTTGATGGGTCCAGTCTGCTCATTGGCCGCCAGGTTCTGTTCAAATTCTATACGGAGCATCTCATATTCTTTGCGCAGTTGGGCTAAAACATCTTCAAGCTGGATAACTTCTGAACGAAGCTTCTTCTGAGCCATTAACTCCTCACTCTGACACAGTAAATCAAAAATATTCATTATGAGTCAATATCATATCTTTAATTAATATCGATTAAAGCTAGCTCCTCTCAAGTCACAAGAACCACCAGAGGTTGGGAAAACATAATGTCAATTAGTTATGATTAAGACATATATATATTCACACTTTGTATTACAACAAATTAAAAATATGTTACAAAAATTAGCTTGTGAAATATCAATAATATTTGATTTAGAACCAATCTTACAATGTCATGTTATTCTATTCGTTAGGGCTTAGCATAAGGTTAAGCAATAACAACCACTGATTTAGATTTTACAATGTTCGATTAGAACTAGAGTCCTCGTTAAAGTGCTCGTAAAGTTAACGCGAGGTCTACCTTCTGGTTAGCATTTTAACATCCACATTAACTTTCAAACATTCTGCCATATTGGTTTATCGCAATTGTTATTATTCAAGTGAGGTTACATTACTATTTTTAAAAAACTTTGGACAGTTATTTATGGATTCTCTTGGTTTTAATATTGTCCACCTGTCATCAAATAGATGTTTCACCAATGATTACCTAATCAGAGATTTGTGGTTTTATAATTCTAACTTTCAAGAAATTCAGTATACACCTCTTTGGTGTACATTGTACGGCGTCAGCCTGCCAATAAATTGACTCGTGTTCAATCCCAATCACTCAATTTTTTTTTTCCAAGAACAAATTATTCCCAGTCTTACACCGAGATGATAATAAAATAATTATGTCGAATTTATTCCTTCTATTTAACATAGCTATTTAATTTGGGATGCCAACATTTCTTTTGGGCAAGTTTTTATAGAGTGATTTGTAAGTCGTCGTACGATGCGGGGCAGAGGTTTTTAATTCCTGGTATCGACTTTTATTACAACTATTTTGGCTTAACCCTACAGGCTCTTCTTTCTTATTCAAAATATGTAAATTTTTTTCAATGGTTTCACTTCGAGATTCAGAGTGTTCATTTCTTGTTGTCAATAGTTATTAGTAATTGACAATCGCTGTAGGCCTATGTTTTTATGGTCTTGTAATGTATTGTGTGTAGACCTGAATGGCTAATATTGGACATGTTTTTTCCTTCATTTTCTCCCCTCCAGTACACGTCCATGGTTAATTAAGGGTGGTTTTTATTTGAGTATTAAATTGTGTGTTTAAAAATTGACTATGACTCTATTGTTTAGATATTTAATTATTTTGAAGCTTAAAAAATAGCATTAAAATACACGCCTGTTTAAAATAAAAATAGTAGGTATACCCATCTTTATTTGCACATAGAAAAGCATTATATATTATAAGCTAATATTTATGAATATGGTTAATGAATAACATGGCGTGTTATAAACAACAACATAGACATGTATTATACTTTAATCTGTTTTCCTAACAACTCTATAACTTCATAAACATTTAAATAATTACTGACAATAAGCCAATCAAAAGCTTTGTAACAAATCTAGTGTTCTGAGAAGCTTAATGGTAAGAACTAATGGAAGGCACCCGTCCGTAACTTGATGAGCACATCAAAATAATATCGTAAAACACAAAATCAATTATATATTGCTTTTTATTAATATAACAAGTGAAGCCATCAATAAGTGTGCTAATAAATTCAAGCTACTATTATTAAAGTGAGTGCTAAAAACTACACACCTACAAACTATCACTGCGTAAAACATTAATATCATCATAATTATCCCCATCCTATGGGCAATCATAAATCATAACGTTTCAATTGCTGCCCAATCTTGGGGCATGCACGGGTCCTCCTCCTCCTCCTCATCATCATCATCATAAATTGAAACATTACATTGTGTTCGTTCCCTTTTGTGTGTTTCTATACACCTTTCTTATACCTTCTTCCAAATATATTATGATCAATATTGGTAATTATTAGAGACCCTGATCTGTGATAAATAAAATTATTGGATTATGTTAAATAATCAATTGGATTTCTGCATAAAAATTCAGTAAATTAAAGTATTTTAAGTCTAAAACTGGTAAGAATTTTTTTTTCTCAAACTCAAGTGGTATAGATAGTGGATGAATTGAAAAATTACAGCTAAATTACAAATTCTTTAATTTTGAATATTTGCCTATGGTCACAATATGAATGACATAATAGCCGATTCAAACACATATTTTACTTCTATTGGTTGGGTGAAATACATTTTTGTAAACTGGAAACTTACTTGTTATAGTAATATTAAGAAGAAAATTATAATAATGCAGTTGGTATTATTTTTCCTAGCAATTTCAAATAAAGAACAATGTTGTCTGCTACTTAATGAAAAATGTTAATAGTGTGGATATATTGTTTAATCTCACTAAAGTAGTCAATTTCGTGAAAATATTCCATTTTTTAAAAATTTCGAATATGTATAATACATTCAAAAATGCTACATGAACCTTTAAAATATTTCAATATTAATTTTGATGTTTTAAATAAAAGTTTATTAAAACACATCTCGCGATATTTTGGTAACTTTAGTAATCACTAATCAGTCTTAATGCATCAGTTCAACTCTAAGAACAACCAACATATTGTAATGATTCTGCCAGCAAAAATAGATCAAACAATAATCCTAAGCACAAAGGACACTTGCAGATCAAATAACATAGTACTAGGAACTGGACCAATGGCCTACAATAGAATACATTGTATCATCAAAGGACTTTCTAAAATTACAAAGACATCAAGGTACTTGGAACTTATCTGCCCCAAATGAATCATTTATGCCGAGTCTTGATCCCCAAGTTTATTTGTAATAAATTTTTAACAATAATATTTACACAGTGTACATGCTTAACTCTGTAAAATTAAACAATGAACTCCCTAGCATTCACTTTTTGTTGATTTGTAACTAAATGTATCAATTGTATTATTGGGTGAGGTTTGGTCTCACCTCCATCATTTCAATGTGCCTTAGGTGAGTGTTTTTGCTAGTCTGTAGCTGCTGCCGTGCCTCGTCCAATTGAGTCTTGAGTTGCATGGACTCGTTATATAGTACTGAGAACTGGGACTGAAGACACTTGTATTCTGTCGTCTCCACAATCACAGACTCTGGTAGCTGACGGATCTATGTACAACATACAGTCAAGTTTATTGTACAACACACATAATTGGGACTGAATACATTTATACTCTGTAAAAATAGGGGGAGAATTTTGTCAGGTGAGTGAGCTGAATACACAAAATAGTTGACTCTTGAAATGCTGTTGGAGCCATTTGATCAAGGCCGTAGCCAGCCAATAATTTCAGGGGGGGTTTGGTGGGCCCATCGCCCAATTGCTGGAAGCTAGAAATTTTTTTTAAAATGATTAACAATTCTAGAAGCTCTCTGAAGTGTTCTTTTTTCATGGTAAAATAACTCACTAACTGCCGAAGGCTTAGAAAATTTCTAAATATTTAACACATCTAGAAGCTCACTGAAGTGCTTTTTATGGTAACACAGCCCCCTAATTTGTATTTGAATCTTAATTTTGATATTGTTTGAACCATAAATAAAGCCATATATATTTTGTTGATAAAATTTCGTGGGGGGTTTGAACCCCCAAAACCCCACCCTGGCTATGGCCTTGCATTTGATTGTCTTAAAGTTGTATGAACTGTAGCCTATCACCATCTTGTCAGAATTATTGTTGAAACACTGGTGAGTTTCAGGTACAACAAAATATTACCAGCTATTAGAGAAACCTGACCATTATTTTCAATATTGCTAATGATTGATGGATACTGTTTGACCAAACTCATTCTAAAAATAAATGTATGGGTTGATGATGCCATGAGTCAAGGCAGCACACCAAATGGTTTCTTTTTCACTTACGCGATGGCTACTCCAAGACATCCTCTTTGAAATTAAAACTAAGGAAATGTGTATTTGTTCACTCATTCTGCAAGAGTAACATGACAGTCACCATAAAATCAATTATGTTTCAATATCTTATATATCTGTACAGGATCCAACATGAGCCCACAGTACTTCACGGTCTCTCTTGTTCCACACACTGGCAATTTGTTTGAAAATAGGAGATTACCCAAGATATGTAAAACCTTTACAGTGACCAATGTGAAGGGAGAGGCTCTTGATTCCCTAATTTTGGGGACAGTTTCTATTCACTTAATCGATGGGACACTAATACAAATTCAGCTAACCAGAGACATAATTACAAACCCCACTAGCCCCTTCACTAAAGAACTGTACACAACAACCTAACGACTTTGTGCATGTGTAACAAATGTGATGCACATAAAGTGCTGTCAACTTTTGGTATATAGCCTTGTAGATGTAATTGTTTTTTAGATTAATTTTATGGGTAAGGTTATTTAGTTGAGAATGGTTTGTGTTGGTGGTTACTTCTTGACAATGATCAATATGCTTAGGAGAATTATGAACTAAAATACTTCAAAATATGCATAAAAAATATGCATTGAAAAGTCAATTAAATTGATCCTTCAGTTGTTAATCGCCCGTATTTTTTAACAGCTCTTCATTTAATTTATTAATGAAGTATTTTTTATTGAGATTAGTTAAACCCTTAACCATATCTTATACTATTTCAATGCTGACTTGTAAAGATAATCCCTTCGCTTCTAGTTTAGAGATTGCAGTTGAAATGCAAACCAATTTAGCTTGAATAAAAATAAAATCTTCTCAAATATATATTTTTCTCTGAATACCCTGTGCCTCTTCAATTTTCTGTGCTTCTTCAGAGTCAAATTCATTAACAATTTTCTTCATAATTTTCAGCATAATACACACCAGAGTGGATCCAAGTTTCCCATCTTGTAATGATTGGTGTGGGCGGAAGTGAAATATTCCCGCAACTTCTCAAAACTTCTGCACATGACTCAGTAATTTGAGAAAAATCTTTTTCACAGATGATATTAGCATGTTAACATATGAATAAAGATTGCGAACTAAGTCTGTTACTAGGTGTAAACCATATGCTAAACAGGTCACATGTATCATGTTTGGATACAAAATCTGCAGTCCTCAAATTGATTTGCACATATATATTTGGTGAAAAATCCTTAAAAACCATGAGCACTTTTTCATATAAAATCCCAGGCGGCCACAATAAGCTTAGAGAGTCGTTGAAAAAAGCAGCAATTGTTGAATAATTCACTTTGTCCAACACTTTTAAAATCAACAGATATTTTTTTTCTTTGTTAGTCCCTAATATACCAAACACAAAATTTGCTAAGCATTTTTGATCTTCATTTGTATTGTTGTGACGGTCCAATTTGTCAATATAGCCCCATCACCAAACAACTTCCAAGAACTTACCCAATTCAACCGGCCTGTCCGGGTCGGACTCCATACTCTCGCACCATATCTGGATCTAACATTTCTTCCGAGTGGATGGTGTGTACAGAAAAACAAATGAAGTTTTCCCTGGCTGTTTTCATGAAGTCCCACCAGAGAGATCTTCCCCAGTTTAGGACATTGCGCATGTGTGTGAACTGAGGGGAAGTATTTGATGATTCCTCCTCTCTGTGTCCCCACCACGCGTCAAAGAATTACTTACTTTGTGCACAGGCATCAGCGAGAGCTGAGGGCTATTAAATTTCTAATGACAATTCTTTTTCCACGCTTTAAGCGTGTTCTCTATTTTTATTTCTGTTTAACCTTTGTTTACCCTTATTATATTGTTATTCTGTTAATAAACAGGCTAGTTACACCTTTATTAATTGTTCATGTTTGTTTACTTCAGCTTATGTTTTAAGATGCATTCTTCTTAAATTAACTTTGATCATTCAGATACATTCCTTTTGCTATTTTCTATGGTTGTTGGGACTCATAAGATGCGACGAAAGTAACGAGTTTGTCACATTAAACTTCTCTAGAGATTACCTTGGTTTAACTTGTTAATATTAGTTGTACACTATCTTGTCATTTGAGCTTGCAAACATTGTACGTTTGATTGAATGAAGAGCATGTAAACATTGATTTTTTCATCCAATGACACTCGTATACTGTGAGTCTTTACTTTTTTTCTTAATTTGTTTAATGTTACTGTGTGAAACTTGGAAACATTTTTTCCTTGATGTTTATTCGTCTGGAATGTTTGTTTCGTGTACTTTTCCAAATAGTTGAAAAGAACTTCATTTTTTGACTCAAGAGAATGCCACCGCAAATAAAAGTCTTACAAAGTTCTTCACTGAAATCTGAACATTAAGGCCCAGGCCTTGGTAAATAAGTAAAATCAGAAATTAACCCTTGTTGCTGGTTATTCTCCCTTGTTCAATTTGTATTACTTGCATGTTGTCCGGTTTGGAGATGATGCATGATTCCGAACTTTTTGGTTGACACAACAGGAACTTCGCAGTATTTACAAAATAACAGATGCCCATCGGTTGTTTAATCATCATAATTACTCACAAATTGATTTAAAAGAGCACATTTTTTCTTTAAACATCTAGAAGATGTTGACACTATTGGAACTAGTAGACAACTGTTGTTGATGGATTGTTAAACTTTCAACATTCTGCAGGTTTTTCCAGTAATGCAACAGGACCACTCAAACCCTGGTAATCCTCTTTGCATTTCCAAGTATTCTGGTTTTTACCTAACCCTAAATAATACCCAACCATAAACATTGAAGAGTTGAAATTTACTAGTTAAAGGGACAGTTTTGAATAAACTTTAGTTCCTACACTGCCTTGTATAAAATACAAATATATGAGAAGATTAGAAAGGTAAGAGGTAAAGATATTTTAAAATTTACCTGCAGTCGACCCTTGTTCTGAAGGTAAAATATTCCAGGAACTATTATTTTACTTACCTATTGTGAAGGTGTTGCCTCCCAGTGGGTTTATGGCTGCATATTATTTACGACTTCATTAATATTCTGATATGTACTTTAAAAACAATTTCTGGTAATTCCCAGACTGCCTCAGGATGTGAATGTGTACTTGATAGCAATTTTTTTTATAAATATGCACTTAAATAGACAAATGCTGCAAATTATGGATATATATTTAGAACGATTAAATATGCATTTATTACCAAAAATGTATAAAATATGCATTTACATATGCAAATCCATAACTATCCTAAGCTTGATGATTATAAATGTGATGGTCATTTATTTGCAAGTATCCGGCACTAGTTTAATTGGGATTGGTTGTTTTTTCAAGTGCAGCTATTTATCTGGATGTTTCTTTACATAGATCTGGTCAACTGTATATAATTATATGGATAATTTTTTTAAATTAGAGTAGCTATTCATTTGGGTATTTTATTATGTTGTCAATTATTTATTGGATGCTCCAAATATTTACTATTTTGCAGTGTTCTTTTTTGTGGCTGTGGTTGTTTATGTGAGAGTGATTATTTTGCTAACTGTTATTATTTTGTATAGTGTTGGTGGTTTGAATGTATGGTAATGTATATATCTAGTAACTTTGGTATTGGTTTAGAATGAAAGATTGACAAGACAGCACAGCTGTTTCAATGTTAAGCCACGGAGTAAACTCACGTCCATCTTAAGTTTTTCCACCTCCTTGAGAGCGTCTCGGTGTTGTTGGTGCAACTTGTCTAGTTCCTGGAGTCTGTTGTTGGACAGTTCTCTCTGCTCCTCGAGTTCCTTTTGGAGATCTTCCACCTGTGAACACAAAATAAATGACAGCAAGTTTGAAATTTTATTGTCACAATATTTTCCTGTTCAACTTGTATGATCAAAATGATTTTATTAGAACTTAAAAAAAGCCGAGGGTAGTAAGGGTTATTTAATTAACTTAATACTGATAAATATTTCTTAGTTTCCCTTTTACCAACGTTCACAGGTTTTTATATAAGGTAGACTGGTTAATTTTCTCTAAAATGATACATAAAGTATTAAACATCTTATTTCACCAATTATAATAATATGCTAATTTTATTTTACACATCTAATACATATTTGATAATATTGATTTTTGCCTAATGGCTTGGAAATGTATAATAAGACAGTATATGAACACTGTGCAGGCAATGAGAACTTTCACATCATTGGGTAACCAAATCCAGACTACTACTTGGTTATTTCAAGTATAGTCTTTGTTAGTCTTATATATATTTTTAGTTATTAATTTTTAAGCAAGCCTCAATTTTTTTGCACCAATTTGGCAACATTGCAAGTTTCCAGTTGTATTTACAACTAGCAATCCTGAACGGCATTGCCCGTGACCCTTCAAAAATTTGTTCAAAATAGCCTAATTAAAAAGCTAATTAAAAATTTGAAAATACGGCTTTGAGGTGCACCTTTGTTAAAAATTTCAGATCTCTGTGTGCCGTAGATTTGGCACACACACACAAACACACACACACACACAGGCAACAAACAATTCCTTTTATTACTAAAGATTCTTCAAGAAACATGTAGGTAGAACTGTGAAGAAGTGGGTAGTGTAAAAGTTTAAAAATAATAAATGAAGAGAGAAGTGTGTTTGTTCCTATCTAGGCCTAACCTAACTATCCTTTCAGGTTGGCTTCCTTCACTTTCACTTTATACTACTGTACAGGTTTTCTACGCTGTCTTATTACCAGGGGTGGTCCTTAAGGGCTACAAGGGCCAGGTCCCACCAAAACTTTCCCAACTTAAAAAATAAATTGCCTTTTTATTTTATAAGATATTTTGGAAAAAAAACACATGAATATGAAGTGGAGCACCATTCTCTACATGCAATGAATTATTGGATTCATCATACAGTATTCTATTCAAGATTAATCATTCCTCGCTCCAAACATCATGTGAGGACTGTACCAGGTGACCTGGTGGTCTAGGGGTAAGGTGTCAGACTTCTGTGCTGAGGGTCCGGGGTTCAATCCTCGGTCCCGGCACAGATTTATCTGATTGCCAAACCCTTCCTTCACCTCTGACAAGATGTGTATTAATCACAACTTGTGAATGTGAGGAATGCCAGGCCTCCACCGTGGTTCGGATTCCACGTTAAACTGTAGGTCCTCCATTTCATCTCACAATCACCCTACCATTGCACATTAGCGTAAGTGTGTATAACCCGAACGGGTAGTAAGACGCGGTGCTAATAATAATGACTGTACCAGTGCTCTAGTGACTGAATATAGAAGCTGAGCAAAGCCAGTTGTGGCAGGCCCTCTCAGAGAAGCCAAACCCAGTGTGATATGTCTCTCAAGGTCAATCCCCCTACCATTCCAGTGCCAGATTTACACTAGTGAATGGGACTAGTCTTGAGTGGGCTCGCTCGAAGATAAAGGTGCGCTATATTTGGTTTTAGCGTTTATGTGTCAAGACCAAAGAAATAAAATGATGAGTGAAAATTATTAATTAAAATTAATAAAGCAGATTCTTTATTAAAAACTTGGTTTTCTTCATTAAAACTGCAGGAAAAACTTGAAATCAAACAGTTAGGGGCACATCAGCCTAAGACTTTACATTCACGCAGGTGGATGGCAAGAAAAAAAAGAACTTTTTCTAATGCTTGGTTTGGTAAACAATTATGGTTGACTGTTAGTGAAGAAAAACAGAGCTTATTTTATTTTTATTGTTTATTATTTAGTGGTGAGATGTTGTGGACAGCAGTAAGCTGTACGGATCGTAAGCATTTAAGTAAACGAATTAAAAAATATGAATATGCAATTCATTTGGAAAATGAATATAAATTTAAAACATTTGGAATGGTAAATATTTGATCACAGATAGATTCTGCAGTCAAAATTTCAATCAAAAAACAGGTGTAAAAAATAGACGTATTATAAGAGAAAGATTAATAGAATTCTTAAAATACTGCGGTGCTCATGAACTGATATTAAGAGAGAGACATGCCCAGCTTTTGTACAAGTAATGCCATCACTTGGTAAGTTTAATTCAAAAACCTATATCCTTTTATCTTTTATGTTTGTAAAATTGTTTAGTGATTTTGTAATTCTAGTGATTTTTAAAAATTAGGAAAACTTAAAATCAATTTAATTTAATCTGTTAACACGTGGTGAGAAAATAATCATTACCGGTAAGCTGTGACCTGGCCCCACCCAAAAGAAAGCTCATGCTCCTCCACTGCTTAATATACTACATATTTAAAAATTTATAAACAAAGCAATTTCCTTTTACTGCCTAAAAATAAAACACAATTGTTTCATAAACTCAAAATAAACTATCAATTGAAAAATGACTTAATTCTTCAAGTAACCTTTTTCTGCGAGACACCGCTGGTGACAACAGGCTTGACTATACCCTTGTCCTCTCCATGGATCTGCTCGAAAGTCTTCAGCTTTTCATATGCCTCAGCCAAATGATTCTCCAGTTTGTCATTACGGGATTGAACCTTGAGTAGCTCATATTGCATATCATCGATCTGGTTCCTCAATTCAGCCGCTTCCGTTTCCTTACCTGTAAGTTTGTCTTGGCACTCTGCCATCTAGGAAAAAAATAAACCAAAATATGGGCCTGTTCATACAACATGTTGGCAATCAGGTTCACATGCAATTTATTTAGTAACATCCCAAGGCATGGTTGTCACTATTTTCTTAGTACCAAATGTCCTTGTTTTCTATGTTTTCCAAAAGTAATTCCCATTTTTACATGAAACTTAGATTTAAAAAAAGAGTAGTAAAATTTCATTTTTCATCAAACTGGCTAAATTGTGATGCAACTTATGTTTAAAATGACATGATTTAAGATTGCTGGGTAAATATATATTCTGTTGCTTCACAATCCTTGTTAAATTTAAGGCGTAGTAAGAAATGTTTGAATCAGCATACTTAATTCTTCAGTTCAATTTTTCATCCATCCAAAGACCTAATACTTTAAGCTTTCAATTAAATGTCCCAAATCAGCAAATATTCTAGTATTTATACTAAATTTTGCCAAATTCCCTGTGTTTTCCTGGTTTTTTCTATAAAAAAACTTTTTTCACAGTTTCCACATGCATGGCAGCCCTGCAAGATACAAAAAAGTAATAGATTAAACTGCTCTACTTATGTAGAATATTATATTATCAAAAAGCTACTAGACTGCCTAGTGTTGAGAGAGAACCTTTATAATGAAAATCGCACAAAATGTTTGCTAAACTCTAATCATTAGGGTTGGATGGGATCCCGAACTCTAGGGAAAATGTCAGGAATTCATCCATTCCCCGAGTCATTCAGGCATGAAAGACCCTTTCCAAGCATGGGTTTGGGAGGAAAATAAACCTCGCTTATTGTTCCAGCAGGTACTACTGGCTCAATTTCTATTGGAGACAGTCATCTTCTTTGTTCTGTAGTAAACTTGGAGGCGGAAGGGGGGTATTTTACTGCCTGTGGTGAGACAAACAAGTTTGGAAATGTGCTCTGTCTGCCTATCAATAGTTATTTGTTATGTTCAGCAAGCGAGAGAGCTTGAAATATTTAAAGAAAGACAAAGATATATTATACTCTACAAACTTTTGGGGCATAAAAATGGGGTAGAAAGTATTTTGGCAAGATTAACTATTTATTAGCATCAGCCTGCTAGTTGTTAGCAACCAAACAAGGAGTAGAGATTACAAGGTTGTTAAATAATCTTTAAAGGGTCCATTCTAGAAAACACTAGAGGGGCTTTAAACAGAGAGAATTTCAATGGGTTTCAAACATAGAAAATATCTCAAGAGTAACAAACCTAGGGAACATTTAAGGGGTTTCTTATCTAAATAATATAAAAGGGGTTTAAAACCTAGATAATCTTTAAGGGGTTTTAGACCTAAAGAATATTTAAGGTGTTTCAAATCTAGATAGCCTTTAAGAGGTGTTAAAATAGAGAAGATTTAAGAGGTTTCAAACCTAGAGGACCTTTAAGAAGGGTATTTTTTTATTTTTTGCACTCTTCCAATAGTTAAATATAAAACACCATTTTGAAAATAGATTAACTAATAAAAGATAATGTATTAAAATTAACTATTTGATTTGTATTATTCAATATTTGTTCAAAATGTTGCTATTTGTTTCAATAAAAAATGCTATTCGCACAACCCTATTTTTTTTATGATGTATTATTTGTATTATATTTAATAATGTCAGAGCTTTTACAAGTATTACCATATTAATTTTATAAAAATATATTTTTTAATATAGAATTATTCTAAAGCGTCATTTTTATAATTTCCCCTTTCCGTCCCAATCTCGATATGTTGACTCATTTCCCGTCCTGATGTAAAAATGTCATTCCTGTCCATCCCTACTACTTGTAAAAGTATTATGTTACATAATAAACAAATATTAAGCTATTTAGCAAGCTATAAATATGAAAAAAGTTATTGTATACTCCATTTACATTGAAAGATAGCCAGCTTACCTTGCATGTTTCCACTATGGGGTACCCTTTAAGATAGAGCCATAGTGTTATGTCTGTTACCTTTCAGGGCAAATAGAATGTACATGTAAGAGCAAACTAGAGCGTATTCTCATTTAATTTGGCGATTAAGAATAGCATTGAGATTTTTATAATATAGATCTAAAATAATTGTAATTATTATAAAGTTTAGAACAAGAGTAAATCTGGCCAGCCACTGTAATGGATGTAATAGGCCAGTACCACAAAATGAGTGAGAAGGTGACTAGTGTGCCCACTTAAACAAGGTAGTAAGGGTTTAACTCTTGGATTTGGGAAAATTGTCAATTGGCAGTAAGAATTAAAACAAAAATGTGTATCAAATGATTTTGATTTAAATTTCACAGTGTCAGTCATGCCAACCATATTTAAAAAAAAGACAAAAACCTATTTTTCGGCGATTTTCTCAAACATTATTAGGTTGGGTGTCACAATCCCTACTTTTCGTAAGGCCGACTAATTCAATGATTCAGAGAGAGAAAGAGAGTTAAGGGGGTTCAAACAAGTTTTGAATAGTTAGGTTTAAAAAAAATTGTTGGAAGACCATTTGTATTCTTGACTAATAAACTTTTGTTCTAAAATAAATATTGTTGGGGACCTTCCTTAACATTATTGTAGTTATAATAACCACAACATGTGTATTGAAGTTTATTGAGGTTTCCCTAATAAATGATTAAACATTTAATATACTTGGTAGTATTGTTTATATTACAATGAAAATATTAGAGAGGTAGTATAAATAGCTTCTCAACAACTAAATAAAATGTTCAATTAATTCATGTTTCACTTGACTACCCGTAAGAGATACAATATTATTTATTCATAATATGGAATTTTAAGTTTAACTACTCCATTAACATTCTCATTTATATTTATGTATAAAACGTTAATTTAAGGTATTATTAAAAACCTACCTTCAAAGATATTGTATGATATTTCTCATGTAATGTGGTATTGAGTGCTTGGAGATTTCTATTTTCCGCCTGGACTTCAATATTGGTTTGCCGGATAGTTTCATCCAAATTTGGAGCTTCATCTAGAATAACAAATATTTACAAATAAAACAAGTTAGCAAATATTCAATAATCACAGGTGGAACAAATGATAGTCAGACCAAAAAAAATAGTCACAGGTACAACAAATTACCGATCTTTAACCGAAGTGTGCTATTAGTATAGTTTAGTATTTTTGTCCAAGTGCTCATAGGCACAACAAATTGATAGTATTTGACCAAGGTACACTCATAGGTGCAACAAAGTGGCAGTATTTAATGGAAGTTTAGCCACAAATGTCACAAATTAACAGATTTTAATTGAAGCAAACTAGTAGTTACAACAAGTTATAAAAATTGAAGAATTTTAAAATGAAGTATGTTCTGAGATACAACAAAATGACTGTCTTTAATATTAATGCATGCTCAAAAGTATAAAAAATGTACAGTCTTTAAATAAAAGTTGATCAGAGCAATTTTATGTTATCCAAACAACCTATTATCTAAACAACCTATCATTTCTTATGATATTGAATAAAATTGAATTGTTCAAAAAGATAATTGGGATTGAAAGTAAAATAGTAATTTTTAGGTGGTCAGTTTTATAAGTATAAGTATTAAGTGTTCTAAAGTATTATTGTTTTATTTAGAGTAGATTATACTAGAGTAGGTGATTACAAACTTGTAATAAAAGTGATTTTTGGTCAAACTTGTTGAGTCGTTGCAATCGTGTAGATTTAAAGAGTTTACAAGTAATAATTAGAAAATCTGAAAAGTGCAGTTTTACAAAAAAAAAAAAAATTTAATCCATGTATAATTCTGTGCACAGTGCATAAGTTTTATACAAAAAGAAAACACTATGTAGAATATATACCTTGACTTTAAAACATCACTAATTACTAAAAGGTAAAAAAATGAATTTAAAATGAATTATAAAATATAGTGGCAAAGTGAAAAACAAACAAAAACAAGGTGTTTTTTATGAGTGGCAAGACATAACAAAAGCATTTCTTACTTAATTGATGTTTGGAAGAAGAGAAGGGAGGGCTATCCAATTGTTTACAAGGATGAACATACATGCATGATAGGTATCAGCTATAAGGCTTATTATTTCCATAATTCAAAGGTAAAAGCTTGAATAATGTTTATGAAGGTGGCAGCTCAGGTTTTATTCGACTATGATCAGTGTTAGTGAATGTTCCATTATAAATAATGATTGAAAGAAAAATTAGCTATACATGTGCATCCACCCAGTGTTACATGGTTGACACGAAACACAATTCGAACGTATGAAGAAATCTTGAATGCACAACCGTTCAACATAGTCAGATCATACAAGTCCCACAATTTAAGAATTTTATCTCAGAGGCTATATTATGTGTTCGTCTTTGAAGAAAGAGACCAGGTGCCCCCCACAACAGTGTAATTTCAAAATGGGGCAGCTGGTCATGGTAGCAAACATTTTGGTAATATTGGCTTGGATGGGAAATGTTTGCTGGCACATTCAATAATAAGAAAAGTAATGTTTTGGAAGAGAACAAATTGTTGATAATTAAATAGGGCAAATGTCAATGCAATAATACAATTTTAGTGAGACAAAGGTTAAAAGGTTGAACTATCTGGTATCAAAACAAATGTACGACAACTTATTAATGATGAAGAGTTTGTATTTATTGTAATATAATGAGGAACAAAATGGTAATTTTTGTTGTAGTGGTGTGTACAAATAGTTTATCTTTAGAAGTATTATTTTAGTAGTATTTTAATCAAACAGCAACAAATTAAACTAATTTTTTATATAACTTATGTAAAAACTATATCCATACAAGCTTATTGATAGCTATTGTAATATATTTTTGTTGGTTTAGGAATATTTTGAAACATACAAAATAAGCTAGAAATATAAAAATTGAAATAAATCAAAACACAAGCATAATATTTCATAATTATTTTGTGGGTATAACTAATAATTAATTTTAAAGGTCACGCTTACCTACACCATCTTATCTAATATTATTGATAAAGACAGGTTATAAAGTTGTCATATAGAAATCAAAATATTGTACCACAAATAGCTAAACGTTCTATACAGTTAAGGTTTTCACCACCACTTACCTTTAAAATTGGAAAGAAAGGTAATTTTTATGCAACTGTTACACATTTAGGTGCTACTAGTTTTGCCTTTAACTAGTGATTGGATTCCCTAATAATACAATAATCACACTAAAGGGGAAGAAAGTGAAAATTATCAATCAGAGGTATTATGCCCTCATTTGTGTGAAGGAAGAGTGAAAATAATCAAAGGAAAAAAATCTCAGAGCATACGACTGGAATTTCAACCTCGACCTACCCATCACCTGTAAATTAGACTAGATGATAGAAATGATTTTGTTTGTGTGCCCACTGGAGAGGGCTATTATTTTTTTAGTTATGGTTTTATAAGATGTTTAAACAAAAGATGAAAAGAGTTCAAGCTACTGTCTGGGTGGGATTTACCCAAAGGGTCGAATGATCTAAGGTGTCGCTCTAACAATAAAATTGGTTGCCAATGACGTAGAGGTTAGGGTTTGAATCCTGGTCTGGTGTATAGAGGAGATTTTATCCTGAATGATCGATTATTATTATTATGGACCTTAGTTTAATGTAAGTCTTATCGATGCATGAGTGACACTATTACTATAACTTACCAAATACCCACTGAACTTAATGATACTCTTTAACGAGATCTTAATCACATTAGTACTTAAATAATTATATAATTAATTTACAATAATTAAAACAGGTATCAGAGAGCATGCGGGGTAAATGACATGCACATCTAATTTGGTGTTTTGGTGATGGAGAGGTAAGGATTTGAGTCCAGGCTAGGGCCAAGAAAAGTGATATTTTCTTAAGGGAGTTTCCCCCTCTCATCACATGCAAATGTGGATATATTTCCTTTAAATTATACTTTCTTTATTAGTATATCTTTATAAAGAAAACCTCTTTTCACTTTATGAGGTAATTGTATTATATTTGGAAGAAGGTACAGGAAAGGTGGATATAAACAGAACGACACAATATGGCTCCTACGGTGGAAATAAGAACACAATTCACACTTTACAATGCTGCAACTGGACAAAGAGATAGTAGCTGTCTCTTGAAGTAATCAATCTTTACCATACCATGCCCCGAGCAAGGTTTCATTCTATCGGAACTAATCAGGAGGGAGTGCAAAATGCGTAGTGCAACTTCCTAACAGAGATAATTAAAAAACACTAAAGTGAGAAAAAGGAAATTTATAAAGAATGATAGGATACATAGATAGGAACTTGTGAAAGGAATAACATAAATAACAAACACAGAAAATGGAGAGTGGATGCAAATAAATATATATATAATATAGCTCTTCAAGGCTAGAGTTCACATCCAATATTTAATTCTATCAACCATATTGATTTGAAATTAATTTTTTATTATCAGAGTGTATTTAAATGGTGTTTTTGAAGTATAGCATTAAAGAGCACCATCTGTTGCAACAATTATAAACTATTTTGATATATATATTGATATAAATACATAATTATAATCCTCAAAGGTACATCATTTGTCGCTTATTGTCTAAGGTTGCAATAATAGGCTTGCACTAAGGTTTTCTAAAGGCTGTTTCTGGTAAAAAGTTTGGCCTATTTTCAGATTAATATGGTATGTATCATTTCTAGTGATGTTCAATAACATGTATATGTCCCTATATAAGAGTCCCTTTCACTGTTTTTACCATTCCATAGTATGTATTATTCCGCTGATAATAAGACAAAACACTAAACAAAGTCATTTTTCCCTCTCAAGTAAAGTAACATAATGTGAAATAAAATAAAATAAAATAAAGCAAGACAAGGCAGGCATACACTGATCACAAGACGGGAGAAGAGTCCAATAACCTCCGTCCAGCTCCCCTTTGAGTGCAAGTGTTATCTTCTCATTACGCTGCATCAGTCGGTCAAAAGCCTGAATGACCTTAGCCACAGCCCTCTTGGAAACCTGTACTCTGTTCGCGAGTTTCTCATCCAGTTCCTCTTTGTCCCAGGTAGACAATTGCATGAGGAATGAGGTGGTGGCTTCATTCTCATCTAGAAGTACACACACATAGAACAAGAGATGTATAAGGTGGTGCGCTTGAATCTCCCTAAAGAATATAGACAAAGAACATGATATGTTTAGAAAGTGCATTTGAATCTCACTAGGGGACACACATGCAGAGAACAAGAGATATTGATTAATTTAAATTAGTTGAAAAATGACATCTAAACAAGTAAATCGAGCCCGGGACCTTTGGCTTAGTGCACCAATGCTTTACCACTGAGCTATCCAGGATTTGTCTTGTGCTCAAGGTCATTCTTCCCTCACAACTTAAGGCTGAGTCTGTCATGGTCATGTGAAAATCGTCAGTTACATATGAGCAATCAATAGTATCACAAGCTAACTGCCAACTTGAGAGGGCTGTTATGTTGCTAAGTATACAATACGAGATTGTAATTAAAGCGAATTTCAATTAATATCAACTGACAGGTTGCAAATCATCGTAATCATGGGAATGTCCATAAATGGATCTTATATTGAGTAGAGAAATAATACAAATTCTGGTTAATTAAATTGAAATTATTAAGTGTAAAGAGTAATTTTATCATGTTTAAAATAATCATTTGAAGTAAACAGAGAACATTAAATGAAGGATGTAGTCATTATGTAGGCTCGTGAGGAAATAACATCCCCCTCTTAGAACAAGGTAATACACAGTTTAGTATAAAAGTTCATATCAATCAATTTTTACTATGTTCACATTATACTTTCTAGCTTATTATATCGTTATTTAACTTTTTCCTTCATTTAGACCAACTCACTTCTATTCTCAGACTCATCCGCAGTCTCAGCATCAAAGCGCTGTAACAACACTCTTATGTCCTCATTCAGTTGGTTCCAGTAGCGATTCACAACATTAAGAACTGCATCGTCCTGTGTTTGACGTTTCTCTAACTGCTCTATTCTTTGCCTCAACTCCGACTCAGAGCGGTGGCGTTGTTCTAAACGCTGGAACACATCAGTTAATTTTATAATTATGTCACCAAAAACAGACATAAAATATCTAATTATAAGGAATTTTAGGTCTGGGTACGGTACATTATGCTTTATTTTCAAATAATCAAGATAGGACTGATAGGATTGTCGACACGATTGGGACTGTGGGCTTTTGGTTATGAATCAAAGTGTGTTTGCTTATGCATTGTTTACATGTATGTATGTGAATACGCATGTGTAATTCAATTTAAAATTGTAAATAAACAGTTTTGAAATAATTAAATAATCTATAATTAAAAATATATCTTTTAGCTTATCTACGCCTACCAGAACAAAACAAATATTTTCCTAAATATTTGGTTACAAGCAGAAACCCTCAAAACTGTATTAAATATTGTTTTAAATAACAGAGAAATTTAATGTTTACCATTACCCTTATTATCATATTCTGAAAATTGAAAAATGATACCTGGACACTGGAATTGAACCCGGGACCTCTGGCTTAGTACGCCAATGCTCTAACCACTGAGCTATCCAGGATTCGTCCCGTGCCCAGGGTCATTCTTCACTCATATTTTAAGGCAGTGATTTATAACAGGAATAATTACAAGGCCTATGAATACCATAATGAATGTATTTAAAACCAAATTAAAAAACTTAAATCTGCTTAGTAAATAATTTAACGAAGATATTAGTGAAGTGTTTGTGCCTGCTTCCTGTATGTGATACTGTGTGCTAAAACTTAATTGGTGGTTGAATAATTCTGTTTTCCAACTAAGAATTATATTAAATTTTATTTCTGTAAGGTATAATAGGAACCACAGTGCATTATAAGGATAGTAGAAAGAAAGAGGAATGCATAATAGAGAGCCTGTGATTGGTGAACCATACCTGAGCTAACTTCTTGTTCTGGAACTGTAAAACCTTTATATCCATCTCCTCCAGGGTGGATATGGGGCCAATCCTGATTGGTTCAAATTGCACTTTCTTGCTGGGAGGTTGCTGGCAGCTGGTGCCAGCCTCGTTATCTGCAGGCCGCTTAGACATAGTCGTGATTCACCACATCTAGCAACCTAGACAAAATGATAAGACGATAAGTACTAATCACATTGAAGTCTAGTTACTAAGGATATAATTATGTCGAGGTGATGTATCTCACAATAAATCATGAGGAATAGGCTATTTTGAAATGAAGTAAATATGGATATATTTAATACAAAGTGAATAGCTCCCTAGGACAGGGAGGGACCTGTAGTACATAAACTTGTAGGAACTACAGCCTTCACACTGATGTCTTTAAAAAATAAAATTAACTTTAACTTGTTTTGGAAAATGATGCAGCTAGTCTAGTTCAACATAAGGAGCAACATGACTCTACTTTTGAAGCAAATATCTCTTCTGTTGAGCCATACATGTTAACTCAAGGTGATTTGAACAACCTTGTTTGAGATTTGAATCTGTCCAAAGAAAGAGACCAAACTTTTGGGGTCGAGGTTGAAGGGCTGGAATTTACTGATAGAAATATAAGAATTTCTTAGAGTAAAATATGAGTAATAGTAGAACATTATAACTAACGTTTTCATACATTGATGACCAGATATCACAACTTTAGATAAGTCAAAAAGAAGAGAATGTCAACAGTTCTAAACTTTGGTTAAAATAAAATAAACATTCAGAAAGACAGCACTAATGGTGCATAAAGAACGAACACATTGGATTATAATTTCTAACATTTAATTTAGCGGGATACTAGAGTGTATTTTTTCTATAACTGCTATGATGAGTTTAAAAAAAATGTATTCTCAAAAACATTATTTAGTTTATTGTAACAATATCTGCTCTGTGGGGGGGATGCTCTTGATCAAAGACATAAAACAGCAGAGTGGTGACTATTTATGGACTCCTTTAAAAAACCAGTTTGAAAGGTGTCCTTGTTCTAAATGGAAACAAATTTCCTTCTGTACTGTTAGTTTATGCTGCTAATATGAAATAATCTTACAAAAATATGAAATTCCTTTTGGAAAAATTCAGCGTGACAAGTAGTAGCCTACAATCGGAACATATGTGGTAATTTTAAAGTCAATGCACAGTTATTTGGTTTGCAGCTTGGCTATACTAAGTTTGGTTGTTTCTTGTGTGAGTCAAAAAGTTGATAAAAACAATTACTATAGGATCTGATTAGATAATTTTGGTTGGGAGAATAAATGGTTATATAGTGGCAAGGCAAAGAACAAATTACAAAAAAGAAACCCAAGGAAATGTAATTTGAGGTATGTCACAATAATACATAGCATGATTAATAAATATGTAAATATATGAAATGGCTGAGTGCTACCAGGCAAAAAAAAAAAACAATTTTAAAATAGTCCTTAGCAGTTCATATCGACTAGTCCTTAGAAAGTTAAAATTGGGTCAACTTCTACGAAGTGGTAAGGACTAAGGACTTGAGTATCGGGACTCTGTAGACAATGCAATCTATTAGTGTGTAGTCAGTCTCTTACAGACCACTACGCATCTTACGGATGAGTCTGTAGACAGGTTTTTATAAGCGTTTGGTAGAGTTTTTTGGGGGAACAGTGCATGCTGAGAATGAGATTCTTTAATTTTTCTCATGTCATATAATGGGAAATGATATATTGTTAATCATCTACAAACACATCAACAAAAGTAAATGTCTAATGATGACAAAATTAATATTGTAAAGTAACTTTATATTGTTTAAAAAAAACCTGGTTGGGATGGTTTTAGTTATAAATATTATAAATATGGTGCTTTAAATAAATATTATCATGTACCAAAATATCTCCAATGCAAGTGAGATAGCTTTTCCATTTTTAATCAAAATGTGTTCGAGTCTAGGTTACTTCAAATTGGTTCATTAAAGGATGGAGGGTCTTCTACACATAATAATAAAACAATACTTGTTCACTTACAAGAATTAGACTTGTTACTTTAAAAAATGGAAATTCTTATACTTGTAAATGGTTAATGCGTATTAATATATGTTACTCTACGAGTACGGAGGAACTAATCAGGCGTGGAGTTCCTCAAGGATCAGTTCTGGGCCCTATATTATTCCTAATCTACGTAAACGATATAGCCAAGGTAGACTTCAAAGGCCATATTCAATTATATGCTGGCGACATGTTTTGTGTATGTTGGAAAATCACTGCTAAACATTAAACAAATATGGAATCTGGCCTGGTACTACTTGATGACTAGCTTTAAATGAATAGACTAACACTTAACCTGAATAAAAGCAATGTTGTGGTTTTTAATAGGCCTAATAGTAACCATGACACCGTTGTTAAAATAGACTTCCAAGATAATGGATTAAAACAAGTAAAGAAGGTAAAATACCTAGGTCTGTTAATCGACTCCTCACTTAGATGGAAACCACATATACAGTTCATAATAAATAAAATAGCTCCTGAAGTAGGGATACTTAAAAGATTGTCCTATAAATTCCCCCCCTAATGTACTTAGACCGCTTTACTTCTCTCTAATCCATTCCCATACCAGCTACCTTAATATTATTTGGGGCTGTGCCTATCTCAATCATCTTATGCCACTTATAGTTCTACAGAATAGAGCAATCAAAAACTTATACAGACTCCCTTACCTCACACCTAATGATTTATACAGTATCACTAACATTCTGCCCTTAAGGAAACAAATAATATATGACTGCAATAACATTTCTCAAAATATGTAGTGGTACAACCTTAAGCTCAATCAAAGTGGATAAAAACCATAAACATGGTCACTTAACTAGAGGGCATAACAACCTCTGCATTGCTCATTATAATACAGTAAATTATGGACTAAACTCCATTCGTGCTAGGGGCACACGATATATCAATACAATTCCAAATGGCATTAAAACATTGGAATTATATAAGCGAAAAAAAAGCTCAAATCATGGATAAGGGTACCTTCCTTGGAGTCTTTAAAATAAATTGTTACTTGATAATGCTTGCTCTTTAACTCTAATATATCTAACTACACTCATAATCTTACAATGGATAGGCACTGCACATAGTTTGAGTTGATTGCTACTGTCCACAGTTGTTTCTCTTTCTACCACGTAATGTATAAACTATGAATTTTTTAACTAGGCCTTTTTTTGGTTATCCATTTGGTCATACATAATATCCTCTCCCCCTCAATGTTTTGTTTGTATGTTTGACTTTAGATAAGTTGATGATTATGCAGCTGCAACATCCAATAAGGTTGAATTACAAATATGTCCTCACCAACATTGATGTTATGAATCAATCCATGAATGTATCTTTTCACCTGCATCAGAACTTTTTTTTTTTTTTTAACTTTAATGTAACGAGCTAACTGCTCATTTTAAAGACAAATAAAACAGACAAACTTGGACCAATGACATGGGGAAAATGTATTAACATCCTTGGTGACAATTCAGATGAATCTACATCATTCATACATCCATACCGTTGAAGCTGGGGTGGGTACAAGGTGAGGATGCATTATGTAAAGGAAACAGACCCTTTAAATGGCCAGGTGATGATGTATGGACACTCGCAAGATTCTTCAATATTATTCAAAAAAAAGTGAGCTAAGAGCCTAATATTCATCAATTGAAAGTTGTTTATTGAAGGTAAAGTAAGTTAATATACATAGGGTGGTGAATTTCTTTAACTCACCTTGTTATCTTTTGGAAGATTCTTAGATTAATTTATTTTTTAAATATTGTTTGAACTCCCTTTGATAGGTTGAAATTATTCATGATTATATTATGTAGAACAGTTTCCCTCCAAACACTTAGATTATTCATTTAATTTTAAATAATAAAAAGTATAAGATGATACAGTATTTACTACATAAACTACTAAAATAAATTATGTATTTTGTAGAATGAAGATTGGTTTATCTCATGGACAACTAAGACTTAGGTTTAGTTGACTCAATTAAAGCTAACATGATGACATGAAGTCTACCACATCATTACTGCCACCTATATTTTATTACCCATATATAAGAGTTTGGTTAAAAAAAACATTTCCCATTCTAACTTAAAAGTAAATTTTGAAACAATCAGTAAAATGTAAATTTTGGAATAATCTAGCACATTTTGTTTTAAAGTAATGATTATATTTATGAAAATACATTGAATTAAAATCACTTCCCTCAAATTAAGTTTTAGCAAGGATATTTTGTTTTCCTTTTGTTTAAATACATTAGATCACTGTTGAATTTTCTAGTGTAGGTAAGAATATGAGTGGCCAGCGTCGCTCACAGCGATCCCTTGTTTTCGAGCTCTTAGTTCAGTTTTAAGTCAAAAGATAGGGTAGATTTTATTTCCACTGCATTCTCGTATGTTCAAGCTACTTTTATTTGTCTTTGCGATATATCGAACCTGAAAATTATTTTATAACTTTTTACTTTATGAGTTTTATCTTTGGCCTTGTTTGTAAACTTGGCTACTAAGAGGAAAGCTGTGATTCAAGACACAGAAATACTTGCAATATTTATTGACAGCTCAACCCAGAGTGATCAATTTGTTTGTCATTCTGAAAGCAGTGATTCTGAATTTGTAAATAATGAAACTGAACAGGAATTTTATTCTAGTGAAATTGAAAGATCGGATCAAGTAGGAGTGGCAGCTGACATTGATGACACGAGTGTGAATACTAGTTATTCCTAAAGGGATGAAATAAATTTTGAAGATCAGGATAATCCACCCCAACCTCTTCATATTTATGCAAAAGTACCAGGTTTGAAGTCCTCTCACCGTCCCCTTCTGATTCCAACCCAATTATTTATTCTAGACTTTATTTTACTATAACCCTGCTAAAGTTGATGGTCACTGAAACAGCTGCTATGCATAACCCAATTTTAGCGTAAAATCTAAAGTTAGTTTTTTTTGTAAACTTTGTTATTTACTCAGTTTTTTATGTTCTTTTCAGTGATTTATTCTATTTCAAGCTATTTAAATTTTCAATGCTTAAAAATTAATGTTAAATAAAACAGTAAAAAATTTTTTTTTAAATATCTTGGCTAGTGATTTTTTTATTATATTTAAAAATTAAAAAAGTATATGTATAATTATATCATCGGATTGGCAAGCATGTTAGCTAGTTTATGTAAAAATTTGAGTGCAAGAAGTTCAAAGACTAATGAGTTATTAAAATTTAAACAAACTCCTGCATTTTTCAGGAAAATAGCTTGGCACTTTTAGCACATTTTTTTGTCATTTCTCTTGGCACTCAAAGGGTTAAACTTAAGTGATGGATGGAACCAGCTCATTGGAGTAATAGCTCACATATGATATCACACACAAAAGATCTATTTATGAAGAATCATTCAAATCAGTCGTATTGCTTACGATTTCACTTGCTCTTTTAAATATCGTAGCTCTGGTTCTCAGAAATGCTAGTAGAGCTAGGATGGCGAGTGAGTCATCACTCATCACCCCTTCCACTCTCCGCTCTTACTGCTCAAAATATGATTTGTTTGAGCTACTTTACCTTTCCCCAACACAATTATTTCTTTAGAGTACTTCATCAAACGCGCTACATACTAGGGGAATATTGTAACTGTTCTAGTTTTATTTTAGTCATCAACATTTCGATTATCTACTTTTTAGAGAGGACGAGTGTGGATAGAGTGCCGAAGCACATATATAAAGTTGGAGTGTATATATTATTATTATTATTATTAGCACCGCGTCTTACTACCCGTTCGGGTTATACACACTTACGCTAATGTGTAATCGTAGGGTGGTTGTGAGATGAAATGGAGGACCTACAGTTTAAAGTAGAACCCAAACCACGGTGGAGGTCTGGCATTCCTCACATTCACAAGTTTTGATTAATACACGTCATGTCAGAGGTGAAGGAAGGGTTCGGCATTCAGATAAGTCTGTACCGGGATCGAGGATTGAACCCCAGACCTCACCTCCTTTTAATATATACACAGGTCACCTGTGTATATATTAAAAGGAAAGGGTAGACTATGTAAGGCGTGATTAAATGTTGTAAACGGATGTGTGAAAAAGAACAACATTAAGCGTCTCAAGAAAAAAGAGCATGTACGACTCGGTGTATAGATATTGTTGAAGCGAAGGTAGTATTTAAGGATGGGGAAGTGTAGTGTGGAGAAGGTTAGTGAGGATGCATCAAGTACGGAGTTGTTTTTAAAGTTATATGCACAGTTTCTTACCTACCCCGTATGTATGTATGTATGTATGTCATCATCATGATGAACTATATATAGCTTGTGGTCTGTGGCCAGGTTCATTTAGTCAAATGTATTCACCTCCCTCTGTCCTTCCGCCATTCTTCCTTCTGCACTCTCTTCCACTCTCAGTATGTATGTATGTATGTATGTATGTATGTATGTATGTATGTATGTATGTATGTATGTATGTATGTCATCATAATGATGAACTATATATAGCTTGTGGTCTGTGGCCAGGTTCATTTAGTCAAATGTATTCACCTCCCTCTGTCCTTCCACCATTCTTCCTTCTGCACTCTCTTCTACTCTCCTCCTCTCACTTGCACACTTGCTGCATCTGTTCCTCTCATATTTTCCTTGGTCTACCTTGCCGTCTCTTCCCTACATACTTCATATCCATTAATCTTCTTGGAATCCTCTCCCTTTCCATCCTCAATACGTGTCCACACTATCTCATCCTTGCTTCCTCAATTATCTCATGTACCCTCTGTACCCCAACTCTTGACCTTACATCTTCATTACTTATCCTATATCTTCTGGTGACAGCTAACATGCTCCTTAATAACTTAATACCTACGGCCTCCACTTTCCTCGTTTCTCTTTTATCCAAAGTCCGGGTTTCTGCTGCATACGTAACTATGGGTATGAAGTATTCTCTATACAACACTTCATTACACTTAAGGAGCACCGCTCTTTTCCATGGTAGATCTCTTACACACCTATAGAAAACCTCTCACTGCTGCCCTCGTCTCACTATATACTCTCTGCTGCCTCCTTTTGCCTCAATCATTCTACCAATATACTTTACGCTCTTTGCTTCTTTCAAATCTACGCCAGCCAGTTCTATCACCTTTCTTAACAGTGTTCTCTGACTTTTCATCACTATCACTTCACTTTTCACCATTCTAAATTTCATTCCACACCTTTTTACCTCCTAATTCCATTCCTGCAGTAGTTCCTGTACATCCTCTTCCTTCCCTCCCCTCCCCTCATACCATCAAGTCAACTGCAAACATCATTTTTTTTCATTTCATCCTCACCCAGTTTTCCTACCACTATATTCATTATCATTTCCATCACCAATACAAATATTAATGGTGAGAGAGCATTTCCCTACTTGACTCCGTTTTTTAATTGGAACCACTCTTTCCACCCTATCTCCGTCTTTACACAACTCACAATATTATCATACATACTCCCTACTTTCCTAGTCACTCCTCTTTCTATTCCAGCCTCCTCCATTGCTTTCCATACTTTCTTTCCATCCACACTATCATAATCTTTTTCTACATCCATAAATGCCATTAGCAAATCCTTTCCAAACTCATATCTCTTTTCCATCAACTTTTCAAATATTAACTGTATCGTCGACCTCTTCTCTCTAAACCCACGTTGTTCCTCTCTCCATATTCCCTCCACGCTTTTCCTCACTTTCCTTTCCAGAATCTTTTCATACATTTTTGCACACTGGCACATCAACTTTATGACTATATTGTTCACACCTAGTCCTATCTCCTTTCTTGAATATTGCTAATATAATACTTCTTGTAAAATCCTCTGGCACATTCTTCTCCCTCCACACTGCCCTTATTACTTCATGCCACCACTGTAGACCCATTTCTCCTGCTGCCTTTATCATTTCCACCGTGAGATCATCTACTCCTGGTGCTTTTCCCTTCCTCAGCCTTTTCAAGGCCTCTTATACCTCCTTCTAGGTGAGGTTTGCTACTTCCTCCTCCATCTCTCCATCCGATTATTCTCTTCTTCCGTGGCGTATTCTGAAAAAATGTATAAGTATGTTGTACTCTAAGAACTGTAAGAAGGATTCGGGGGTCAAAGACTCTTAACCACCGTCGGCCAAGAAGGTAAGAAGATGCTTCCCCTGGAAATATTTAAACATTAGAACCGCTAGTTTGGAACAATGGTTCTCAAACATTTATGATTTTTTCGTACTCTTATGGTATCTTGGGAAATTTCGCGCCTCCCAAATCCTCTCGTCTCTTTTTTTCGAATATATCTTTGTTTGAATATCCACCTTTACAGCCTACTACATATTTTGACTTCATAAATGTACACCAAAACGTGAAACTACTGATGATTACAATCCCCAAGAGTGTTATGAGCACACTTTTTACTGAATAAGACTGACATACCCTATTCAATTGGTCGAGTATAACTAAAAGTACACATAGGTAGCACTTTAATTTATTTGAGGTATTTAGCATTAACTTTCTGGGCCGAGTGATTATATCAGCCAAACGAGTTGTAAACTAACTTAAATTTAGAACAAACACAACACCCAGCCCCCCCAGCCGTTAATTCCTCACCGTGAGAGGGGAAATACAAATTTTACCAATGATATTTTTTTCGGCCATGCCAGAAATCAAACCCGGAACTCTTAGTCCAATGGACAGGCAAACTACCGACTGAACTAAGGTGTCGGCCTCACAGGTAGCAATACGCAAAGTGAAAAATAATACATAAAAGAGTAAAACGAAGTAGTACATGGTTCAAGATTCCATCATAACTTGGTGGGAAGAATAGGGTGGATTGTCCAGCTCACGTTGAAATAATAATTACAAGCTTAAAATTATTTATTAAATCCTAATTATGCTCCAGAAGCTATTTAGATCCGTAAGCTGTAATAACACTAACAAAGGTAAGATTTTTTGCTATTAGGCCTATTACTCTATCGCTACGTCATTGGTTTAATGCTATGATATTTACATCTGAAAATAAATTTTATTTTATATCTTTCTGATAAATCATTTTGAAATTGTAAAATCACACTCCCAACTTTTGGGATTCCTTTATAAACATAAAACTTCATAAATACTTCATACTAAAAATAAAAACACTGTTTAGCCACTATAGTAAAATTAGCCCCTCATCCCCTCCCCCCCTCAATTGTATACTCTAAAATGGTAGTAAATATGCTTGTCAAATGCATGATACATGTGCCTAGCATGCATAAACATAATCAAATAAGTATTTAATTAGTGCATAGTTTAAAACTTATTATTTATACGATTATTTTACAAATATTATATGCATTTCTATATTTTATTTTACTTGAACCATACTAGCTTAGAAAATAATCAATGTGATCTTGATTCTTGAATATTTTATCAATAGCTGGCACACTGTTTTACTTGCGATAAGTATTCAGTAGGCCCTGGGTTGTACACACCCCAGTTCATTGGCCAATGTTTGTAGGTGAGGGGAAAGGGAAAGTGTCGACACACAATAGGCATTGGTCAAGGTCATTAGAACTTCTCTAGCTTTGCCTGCTTGTTTTCAAGCAGCAGGTCCTGGGCTTCATAAGCTCAGTAGGTAGACCCTTTTGGAGGAATAATTACTTAAAACATAATATTCTTGGAATATGAACAAATATTAGTTTACAAATTAATAATATGTAAATACATTAAACATGTATATTTATTCACAATTTAAACATTACTATTCACACAGTTTGCACAGACAGCATAGAATTAAGAAGCTAGTCCATATAATCATGGGTATGCGGCGCAGGACTAGCATACCCAGAGAATACGCCGCTGCTCTTCTTCTTAGTCCTTCCGTACCAAACCTTCCCCCTCTGGGATCAACAATCTCTAAAAATACGATTTCTACAGCTTCTTTACCTCCTCATCCCTCTCCATTATACTTCCTTTTTCATCCACCACTCAGACTTATTTCCTGTTTTCCCTACTCATTTGGATCACTTGATTATACAATATTTTCTTACTCCCTTCCATATCAGTCTGTAGCACTTTTTCCCACTCTCCCATCCATGTTTTTCTCCCTTCTCTTATTATCTCCACTGCAGTTCTACTTTTCTCCCTATACTTATACTCAGACTCTCTTGTTCTTTTTGTGAACCATTGCTTAAATGCTTTGTTCTTAGCATTCACTATTTCCCTTACCTTTTCGTTCCACCATGAAGTTTGCTTCCATCTTTTCTTTCCACTCGTTCTTCCACATATATCCTCTGCCACCTCCACCATGCACTTTTTGAACCTTTGCCACTCATATTCTTCTCGTTTTATGATGTCATTCAGTAGTGCTCCTTTTACTCTTGCTTGAAAGTTCATTCTCTCCTCCACTTGACTGATATTCCATATCCATATCCTCTTTTCCCGCTTCACTATCTGGCACCCCCTCCTCCAGCCTTTCACGTTGATGACTAATAATACAATGTCCCCGTCCAAAGACACACTTGGCAGGACCTTAATATTAAATGTACCCGCATTTGCTTCCCTATCTCCCATTCACTCATCCATCCAATATCTGGATCTTAACATCGCTAAGAATTTCAACAATAAACTAGTATATGAAATCAATAGAAAACCTACTCATGCTGATGCAATCATATCTAACCCATCGAATCACCAACATCATCAAGAAACACAATCCTAATATTGCTTTCACCACCAACAATAATATTAAGAAAACCCTCAATAATAGTAACTTGAGTATAAATAATAAATACGAGTATAAGAAAAATGGAATTTATCAACTTACTTGTGAGTGCAACAGCATTTACATAGGTTAAACAGAAAGTAATAAAAATTGGTTACAAAGAACATATTTATGACTTTAAATTTAATAGAACAAAATCCAAATTTGCAGAACATTTAAAAAGTTCAAACCACCAACCAAAACCGACCGAACAATGTATAAAACCTCTTCATTTTTCTCACAAAGGAACAAAATTAAACAGAGTTGAAATTTTTTTTCATTCAAGCAGCTATTTTTCACAAAAACGAATATTAAATGAACAATTACAATTATCAAACCAAAACCTAATTAACACTTTAAAACATTTACCTAAGAATATTAAAACTCAATAAACCTCAGCTTTCCAGCTCCACACCCCAGCGTAGAAAAAAGACCCGTTCGAGCCGGAGTCGAGAAGATTAGAACCGTATTCTCCTACTTATTCCCATCCATCTATCACTCCCGCCTTTCACAATTTACGAACATTATTTTTAGTCATCATTTCACAACCCAACACATGTATACCTTGGTCTACCAATTATACCTATTTCGTTTCTAGCACTCCAATTTTCCATTACACATAATCTGTGATAAACCACACCCTGTCAGTTTTCATCTACGACTCATGATATCACATTTCATTATTCTTTTTTCTATGTTATGGGCTACATTCCATATTTTACTCAATCTAACTGTTATATTATCCAATATTCTTTACTAAATCTTTAATTTTAATTTTATAGTTCCATGAGTGTTGTACGTAAAAATCGAGTACAGAAACATGTCGGATAACTAAGGTTCCAGTAATCCCCATCATACACTGGAACACTGAAAGGAGTAACGGGAACAGAAATCTCAGATAAGACTTTGATAGTTTAAAAAAAATAAGGTTAAAATATTTTAGGAAGTAATTTGGATACTACAACTTTTACAATCCAAGCAATCACCAACTTTTGGATAGTTATGTTTTAACTTGTTGTTTTAATATATTTTGTTTCACTTTCGTTAAAAACTATTTTAATTATTTGTGTATTATATAATGTTTGTTAGTTTGACCAATTTAACTCATACTATAATAAATGTAGTCAAGGTAAATATTTTAAATGTCAAAGTGTGTTAAGGAAAAACAGAAAAAATATAGTATAAACAACTTGTAAAAGTGTTAATCATAACAATACTTATCATCAATATTGAGGCCCAATCTTACAATCTCATGTTATTCTATTCGTTAGGGCGGTTAAGCGATAACAACCATTACTTTGGATTTTACAATGTTTGGTTAAAGCTAGCGTCCTCGTTAAAGTGCTCGTAAAGTTAACGTGAGGTCTACCTTCTGGTTAGCATTTTAACGTCCACATTAACTTACAAACATTCCGCCATATTGTTTTATGGCAATTGGTTTTTATTCAAGTGAGGTTAAATTATTATTTTTAGAAACTTTGGACAGTTATTTATGAATTCTCTTGCTTTTAATATTGCCCAG
>CABFWB010004336.1:49212-61264 GCA_902151455.1 Timema bartmani
AACAACATAAACATGCATTGTACTTTAATCTGTTTTCCTAACAACTCCATAACTTTAAAGACATTTAATAGTTACTTACAATCTATTGGTTCAAATTAAGCCAATCAAAAGCTTTGTAGCAAATCTAGTGCTCCGAGAAGCTTAATGATAAGACCTAATGGAAGGCACCCGTCCGTAACTTGACGAGAACATCAAAATAGTATTGTAAAACGCAACGCCAAATTTAACCAACCGTTAGACTTTACGAAAGGTTAAATTACGAGGACTTTAACGTGACATTGTAAGATTGGGCCTGAGTCTATTAATTACATTTATTTGAACTAATACCTTTGTAATTTATTAACGACAATATCTAAGTCTTGGCTTATATTATATTAATTTACTCCTTACGAAAGATCCAATTAGAATGTTTTCTAAAATGTCTCTTATCTATGTTCTGTGCTGTGATCAAATTAACCCACCCCTATGACACTCTGCTCAAAAAAAACTTCTGCTAGACATCAGTTACCACCCGTATATCTTAAACTCTACATTAACCTATAAAGCTTACCAAAGTTTGTTTCGTAGTAAAATGAGCATAGGTAGCGGATTTTCAATATAGTAATGTCTGGCTATAATTTATAATGTTACCCTGCGCATATCCTTTTAACCACCACTCCACCAGTATAAACGTTGTGGTTGTGGAAAAGTTCAGATCGTTGGAGCCGGAGTAATATCAACCATGCATAGTGTTATTAGTTCAATTAAGTGAAAATGCCAGCCTGGACATGGGAATGACACCCTGAATCTTTGGCTTTGTGTGCCAACACCCTATCACTGAGCTATCCCAGTTGGTCCTGTATTCAGGACTATCTTTCAGTAGTAGTTGTATCGAGTCTAATCGTAGTAACCGGTGAAAGTATTAACCACTTAGAGCTATCCACAACGATTCGTAATGGACAGTATGTTGCCAAAAAATGAATATATACATTCAACTCTGCAGCATGCTATACATGTTATAGAAGTAGTGTAAAGCAGGGGACTGGTGGAGATCTTGCAACACAGTGCTACTACCCCTCCCATCTCACCCCCGCACATACTGTATATAGATAATTTGCAAGTACTATAGAGCTATTGTAATCTCATCCTTTCCCATTTAAGTATCTAACCGTGTTATTTGAGTATGTGTCTTATCTGATATGTATTGCTTACCTCATCACATCAGTTTTCATTCCTTATGCACAACTTTATTTCCCCTCTATAAGACTAAGACGGATTTTTCATAGATCGGACAAACCCCCACTTCCTTTAGTACGAGTTATCAAAAGTTGAATATATTTAAAAGAAAACTAGCTCATAGATATGAGATGGACCGAAATTTCTCAGTAGTAGAGCATTGAAGCGCAAAGCCAAAGGTGCTAGATTCACTTACTGTGTCCAGGTTGTCATTTTTACTTAAATGAATGTGATTCACCTATCAGGACTGAGCTTATGGACACTCACCGTGCATCAGTTTGTTATACACTTAAAAAAACACTTGGTGAGCTTTAACTAAATAGTCCAAGCTAGGATCAGTTTCAAACAATGCAACTAATGCCTTGAACTGATTTGTATCCTTTGTATTTAGCTTTGTTAGAGTATAAAGGTCTAATCACATAGGTATGTAGTTAAAAACGACATTAAAAATTATTTGCCTACTTCACAGCGTACTTTACAAAAATGTGATGCTATGAATTATGACTATAATAGCTTCAAAATTGATTACATAACCATAAATGAACTTATTTGTTTATGCTATATCTTCCCAGAGTGAAAAAATAAAAATGTCCCTGTGCAATATTGAACCCTGCCCTGGCAATCAGTGGTTTGGGAAACGCTGTTAATTTTAAATATGATTGAATGAGTTTCTATCAATAACAATAATAATAAAAGTCATAAACATCTTACTAAAAAAATAGCAGTGTGTTTAACCCTAATCGTAAAATATATAAAACATATGCAAATAAGAAGGATAAGCTTATTCATGATTTAACTAAACAAACCTTGCCCTACACTACTGGTTGTAAACTACTAACTCCCTCAGAAATCAACATCACTAATGCATAGCTGTGTATGTAGCGCAACTTTTTGAACCTGGATTGGCTAAGCCTAAAGAAACATCACATTCTAACTAACCTTTCTATGCTGACTATATGGGCCAGTCTACCTTTAGTTTAACATTTGTTTCAAGACCAGTATCATATTTGTTTCTAATCTTTTTTATTTAATTAATGGAAATATTATAATAATTACTTTAAAAATAATTGTTACTATGTAATGCAATGTTGATATAAAAACAAACTGCCAACTTTCCAAGTCAAAATATAGCACAACAACAAAAATAGTCAAACATGACAAGTGCTCAAATCTAGTACTTACACTTGAAAATTAGCTCGATAGCTTTGAGATAAGTAATGTAATGATTATATTGCTTGTCAATAAATAAGATCTGAATGTTGTACAAGTTTGTGTCAAGACTGTTAACCATAGGATAGGAATTTTGTGTTTCTTGATGTCGAATCATAATTGACAAAGAATTACCAAGGGCTAAACATGAGTAGGGCTAGGTATTACAATTGATGTTTGAATTCATTATTTCATCAAAATTAGCCTTAAACTCCTCTCCCCTTTTAAGTGACATTTATATTAATTTAGCTTGTAGATTTAAGTGTTGATACAGTTCTAATCTGGAAAAAACAAATTTGGGGGCAGGGGTCTTTCCTATTGCCCTTGTAGGGTAAGCTACCAATATAGGCAAGCTAGCAAATATTGTCAAAGTGTAAAAACAAAAACATATAATGTGATTTGATTTATTGAAGGAGTAAAGCAAGTTCTTCGTTTTAACTCTACCTATTCGCATTTTTCTGTCTATCTGCTGTGTATATGTCTCAAAAACACATTAACTGATTTGATTCAATCTTTGCACAATTGTTTCTTGTAACTTCATTCAAATTAAGTTTGTTGGGGAAGAAAATTGAACTAATGGCTGGTTGTATAATAACATAGCTTCTAGCATTATTTATTACATGTATTTACCTTTTAGGACATTTCCTGATACCTCACACGTCTGAAAACTTGTCGATAAATACAAATTACTAGAGTAACAATGAACAAAAATTAAGTTTTTAATTTTTTTTTGGGTGGGTGGTGGTGAAGCAGATAACTGAGGGGGCCACATCTGCTAATGTCAGCCCTGTTTTTAATGTTCACAGCTCTTGTATTACTGGATTCAATGAACAAACATGTTTTCATTTATATTCTGTTATGACAAATTCATACCTCTATTAGATGATAGTTCCTGATGTATTGAACTAGAATATTAATTAGCACAAACTGTAATTTTGTTTGTATTTTCAGTATATTAATATGTACTCGGGAAAAAATTGTGTGCGTTTTAGTTTTATATTATCAGTAAAAATAATCCTAAACATGTATACTTTTTATTTACATTTTTAAAAATATTTCTTGCACACTTATCATTTAGGCAGTTTTCTAAAATTCTCCGATTCAAACCAAATTGGAATAAACAATTTCAAATGGTACTGTTTAGCATTGGTAGAATTATAAGTTTTTAATATTGTATCCCTAAAATATTACTGTTTTAAAAACAATATTTAGCTAAATTTTGTTCGTAAAAATACAATTTAGAATACTATTAAAATAGCGGATTTGAACCCAAATTCAAATAAAATAAGTGTCATATCATACCTATTGAGCCATTGAGACCACTCATTTAGACTATACAAGTACTAGGAAATTATCTAGATAGCAGCACCTATACAAAATAATCATACAGCAAATTTAAGACTTAACAGATATTTCGTGTTAACTTGATCTGTGGTTGGAACTTTTCAGCCCGCTAGCAAGCTAGCATAGATTACATAATAAAGAGTGTACTAATTTAACTTTTTTGGTAGAACCAACAAAATAAATTTTAAAATGTCTGGTTTATCATCCTCAATTACTGAAGATTCATGGATGGTAGGTAATACTTTCCAATCTATTTTTTTAAATCTGAGTTAACTTATCATTAGAGTTCAGGTTATAATACTAATAATAGGGTAATGGTACACATCTTATGACAGTTTACAGATATAATTAAAGGATGTAAAGGCCAATGGACATAACCCTAAAAATGCAAAATTTTCATGATAAAGAAAAAACTGAAAAATCACTAGGCCTATTTACTCTTTTTTTTATCAAACAAAATTTCATAGTATTTGATGATACAACTATTCAAATGAGAAAGTAATTAAATTCAATTAATAGTTATTAATAATTTATTACTCAAGTTTGGTGGTTACGCTCTTTGACCTGTACAACTAAATGCTTGTTTTGAGGGTTACGTCTGAATTCATTTGTGGGTTACACCAACTAACCAATTTGTTCCTGATAGCTATAGCATAGGCCTACTTTCAAAAATACAAGTGAGGTTTACTTGACCTGTTTGTAAAACATTCACGGTGAGTAAAAAACTAAAGGACAAATTATTATTCAAACCATTTATAATAAAGTAGGGGTTACGCTAATTTGTCAAAAGGTGTATTTTAAACTAGAGAACATAAACATAACAACCTCAATTTTTGAAATTACCGAATAGTACCTATGCCCTTTGGCTTTTAGGCCTGTACCCACAATCCTTTGTCATGTAATAATAAAATAATAGTCTTAATCTTAATACACATAAGCTTAACAAGAATACGGTGATTCAGACAACTACAATATAATGATTATTTTAAAGTTTTTTAGCATTAGGTGGCCTATAATCCTAAACCACATTAATGGGTCAGGTACTGGTGACACAAAATATTGTGCTTTTAAGACTTTTTTTTTAAAATTAATTATTCTTATTTCCTATTAGGCATTTTTTTTCTCTAAAAAAACTGTAAATCACTAAATTTATACTAGCATTACACTCATTAAAATGCAGGGAGTTCCATAAGTTAATACTCAATTCAAGATTATTAAAAAACTTTGTTATACTGAATGATTCAAAACCAAACTCACCTAACCCAAGTAACGCAGGAACAGATATTGTTCGGTAGCTGCATTGTCTAAGGCGCTACTCTTGCAATAGACGATATTGCTGATGACGGGGAGATAGTGGTTTGATCTCAGTCAGGTGTACTGAGGGTTGTTTTTCCTAAATGGTTTCCCACTCCACCCAAATGTGGGTACATTTCATGTACATTCAACTTTAAAAAAAATATTGTTGAAAATTTTATAAAATTTAACAACCAAACCTTTATGTATATTATAAAGCTGATTAATGTACAATAATCAAGGATGAAGCAACTACATTTCACTCCCTTTTGCAACAGACGAATTTATTTTAAATGTCTTAACTAATCTTTTCTTATCTATATGAAAACACACTTGCACATCCACTAATGACTTAACATCCATCACACTCACACAAAGCTACATTAGAACTGAACTTAAAACGTAGTAAGACATGAGTGGACATACCCACCGGAATTCATTCATTGGAAGTCAAATATTAAAAGAAAGTAATAGGTGAAGTGAATAAAAGATAGTCTACTTAGTAGAATATAGGCCTTATACTTAGCTCCAACTAATGTTGAAGTGAATAATTAGAAGCTAAATCTAGGTAGATGTATCCTGCCCAGTCTGGAAATAAAATTAGATTTTACAGTGGTAGATACAACCCAAGAACTAGATACATCTTGTTTTGTACTATGAATCAGCATCTGCGTGAAGGGAAAGTTGAAAAACATTGTTAAAAAAACACTTTCAGTACAACCAGTGTGGCAGGAAATATTTAGACTGGGACATTTTTAGGTAGTGGCTCTTTGTCAATGCCACCTTTTTAAATTTTCTTTAATCTCTTTGTCAACACCGCTATGTAGTTCTTAGGAAATTTTTAGGTACCGGTTCTTTGTGCGTGCACACGTGTGCACAAAAAATACGATTAAAAAAACACTGGTGTTGATGCTGTGAAGGCTTTGGTAAATAACTAAGGTGTGAGAGGTTGAATAAAGTAGCACTAATATCCTTCAACACAAATTTCCTAGTCAACATCGAGATTATTAGACCGCTGTTGGTGTCAAAGAGATGCCGTTCTTTTGAATGTGTGCCGATGCTGTACTAGAGTCCTTGCATTGACTAATAATATCCTGAAATAATGTTTTCTGCTTACACAGCTACTCATATCTTAAACGTTATTATAAGAAATCTGTTTTTTTTAAATACCGCGAGTAATCCTTTGTAGCTTGGATGTTAGTTATTTTCTTTTCCTAATTCCTCGTTGGTTGCTTTGAATTACAAACTTCCCATAATTTCCCTTCATCTAAAAGAAATACACAAAACAGTTACAACTAGTGCTTGTAAATACTGTGTCAGTCCTGATCACTAATAACCATAGCTCAGTTGCAATTAGAGGATCTTGTCGGTCAGGTCGTGCCAATTTTCGACATGTCGTCCAGTGAAAGTGAAGATCTTGACAAAAAACCAGCTAAACAAACTATTGTTTGTAAATTTACTCTCGGAACATGTGATTGTATTTGAAAAGTCTAGAGTCCCGAAGCTAGTATTAGAAAAGAAGAATGCATGGAATACTATCACAGAGGAATATTCTCAAGGAACTGGAAAACAACACAGCGTTGTGCATCTAAATAAGTTGTTAATAAACATGAAAAGTCAAATAAACAAAGAAAACCGACCCGAAGGAAACAGGTAATAAACCGATCAAGCTTAAAGACTGGGAAAATAATTTATTGGTATTGCTCTCCTTGGAAGATAATCCTGTTTTTAGAACAATTCCAGGAGCTACTTCGTTTGGTGTCAAGAACGTATCAAAAGCTGATAATAATGAAGATCAGAATGAAATGTCATCCACAGCTACGTGCCCAGTTGTTGATGCTCCCGCAACAACAAAACCCACAACTTCAACATATGTTTGGCCTGGAGTGAAAAACCTCACATTGTATGAAACTCGAGAAACAAAAGACTTGGTTTGTCGAAACAGTTGGAATTACAGAACCTTCAAATAGAAAAAGAAAAGAAAAGGCTGGAAAAAAAAAACGAGATTGAAAAATCTACTCAAACAGATTATTATTATTATTATTATTATTAAAATATTGCATTTTTTTTATTCTTTTCCATTCCTTTCTTAATTGTAAAAAATAAAAAAAGATTGTTTTATCTTGTACTCTTGTAGTTACTTAACTTGGTAACTAAGGCGTGTTTTAGTAAAAACTTTTCAGAACATGTTTTAGAAAACTTAACTTTGATGTTTATGACAATATTTAACTTAGAAAATTGAGTTTTTAGAATTAAACACAAATGTATGATGAACATTAAATTTTAATTAGATTTCTTATTTGTTGCTTAATGCATTTTAATATTACTTAACTAAAACAAGAAAGGCACATGAATAAAGAAATTCAAGAATTTCCTCTCGCTTCTCTTCACCACTAACCTTGGTCGCATTGTTTTCCAGCTGTCCGTCGATAGGCTAATCTTCATCATCACTCTCATTTTCATCTTCTGCTTCTTCCCTGTCTTCCAGATCATACTGAAATTGGTCGTTCAAGTGTTTAAAGATGTTGTGCAGCACGGCATACGTTACAATTACTTTGGGGACTCTCTCTAAAGAAAGTCTGACGCAGTTACCGACGATTGGAAACCTTTGTTTCTATTGACCAAAGGCTCTTTCCAATATCACTCTTTCTCTTAACATGATTCAAATTGAAACAGCGCTGATCAGCATTTCTTTGTGGCTAAATGGAGTGACCAGTCACAGAGATTTGGCTATATTTGAGCCTCTGTAATTTAAAAACTATTGGTCAGATTGTCTTAAAATTTTAAACATAGTCATTAATCCATTCAAATGCCAAATTTTTTCAAAATTATAGAAAGTGGGTTATTTTTCCTCTGAATAGCCTATTGGATGAATTAACATGGAATGACCCACGATCGTTTGTGGGAAAATTTTAAACTAGTTTTGCTTAAAAGTAATACATGGTTAAAAGTGAGTATAATTAGCATATTTACTTGAGTATTGCTAGAGTAAAAACAGACACACAAACATATTTTGATACTAGCATTTGTTAACCACCCTCAGGAGTTTAACCCTTTCCCGGCCCTATTTTAAGAGCCCAATTCCCCACCATTATCCCCTTTATTTTTAATAACATGAACATTTGCACATGAGTCTATGCTATAAGCAATAACTCGGGATGTAATTAACATATTATGTTGAAATTTTTATCATATTAGGGATCACATTGACATTACTAGGAACTATTTATTATAGTCCAAACAAATTATTTAATTAATAATTACAATTAGTTTTCAACTCCAACTCCCCTTTCCTGGTGGTATTCAAGAAAACAATCAATTCTGCAGAGGAGCAAGTCATGCAATTACAAATTACAGGACATTTAATGTCTGAGCTGTGCCAGTAATCATATGTTTATGGCAAATCAAATACACCCATAAAAACTAACACTCCTATGTAGGCCATCATTTCTTCCTCAGTGGTTTCATACCACTCTTGATCCACTTTACCTATTTTTTGTTGCCTAAACTTGGAATATTTATTTGTATTTTCGGCAAAGTGCTGAAAAATGTTATTACCTAACACTAGTTTAATAATTACAATTAGTTTTCAACTCCAACTCCCCTTTCCTGGTGGTATTCAAGAAAACAATCAATTCTGCAGAGGAGCAAGTCATGCAATTACAAATTACAGGACATTTAATGTCTGAGCTGTGCCAGTAATCATATGTTTATGGCAAATCAAATACACCCATAAAAACTAACACTCCTATGTAGGCCATCATTTCTTCCTCAGTGGTTTCATACCACTCTTGATCCACTTTACCTATTTTTTGTTGCCTAAACTTGGAATATTTATTTGTATTTTCGGCAAAGTGCTGAAAAATGTTATTACCTAACACTAGTTTAATATAACATAGTTCATTGGAACCTACAGGTAAGTCATGCATAGGACTGGTATTGCCCACATATTCATTTGGAACATCAAATTGTAGCCTGTCAGTAAATGTCAACAGAGGTGGTTGAAACCGCCTTACAGCAGCAGCACATACACTACCTCATTTAAATTGTTTCCCAAATCCCCATCACTTATATCAAATAATTCAGGATCTTCAATCATTATTACACTCAATATCAATATCGTTATCATCAGAACTATCATATTCACTGCCAGATATATCTTTATTGAGCTCCAAAACAATCATATCATCTTGTAAGGTGGCCATTCTAAAGCAAAACTAACAGTTAAACTAACAACGCTAAGAAAATAATACAATTTAATATGAGATAGACCTCTATATTCAAAAATAACAACTAAATATAAAATAGTTAGCAAATAGCCCAACAGATGGTTTAGAGAGTGCCGAAATACGGCGAGCGCTTGGGCCAGGAAAGGGTTAAAGCTGAATGGTTGTTAACAGTCTGGTGACTGGTCTAATTGGGTTTGAAAGATTGCAGCCGTTTATATTCAAGAAAGGTTGTATTTATGTTGCTATACATATTTCATTATTATTACATTGAATATGCTTAGTAAGTTTGCTGGAAAAGGAAGAAGTTCTTTTAAGATTGAGGTTGTAGGGAATATCTGGATTTAGTGGTATGTTGGTGTGACCATAGCCTTAGTTGTGATGGAATGAAAAGTTTTTTTGTTCAGGAATTAAGTATAGAACTTAGTAGGAAAAAAATTAACAGACAGTTACAAAAGTTACTAAAACTTCTTTCATATATTCAAATGACAGTAAAAATACTATTAATATGGTAAAATGTAATATTGTTGTTGAAAGGAGAAAATTTTGTTCGAACTTTCTAGATAGACCTACCTTTTACGTTCTTACTGTACCTTGGTAGTGTAATACTGATAGTACAATAATATTTGTGATGATAATTTTATGGTTTTATTAGGATAATTATACCATTATGGGTGACCTGGTGGTCTAGGGGTAAGGTGTCGGACATCTGTGCTGGGGATCCGGGTTTCAATCCCGGGTCCCGGCACAGATTTATCTAATTGCCAAACCCTTCCTTCACCTCTGACAAGACGTGTATTAATCACAGCTTGTGAATGTGAGGGATGCCAGGCCTCCACCGTGGTTCGGATTCCATGTTAAACTGTAGGTCCTCCATTTCATCTCACGATCATCCTACCATTACACATTAGCATAAGTGCGTATAACCCAAACGGGTAGTAAGACGCGGTGCTAATAATAATAATAATAATAATAATATACCATTATTCTACAATTAGTTCAAAAGATCTGGGGTGATTACAAACTACGTTATTGTGTTTTGTAGATTCGACCATGTGACATCTACAAGGAAGAATACAGTGACTGCACAAGTATCAAGGCTAGGTTTCATCAGTACTTCATTTATGGAGAAATGGTAGATTGTTCACAATGGAAGAAAGACTTTAAAAATTGCTCCAAATGGACTTCGGATCAAAATATCGAAGCTATGGTATGAGATTATGGATTATTTAATAGTATACATTTACCAATAAATTAAAGAGTTCAATACAGGACTAGTGATGGGTCGAACCAGCTCGTTGATGCGAGCTAGCTCACACAAGCTCGCTCACTCAAAAGAGTCGTTCAAAGGAGTCATATCGTTCACCGCATGGCTTGCTCGCTCCCAATCCCTTCACCCCCCTAACTTGATGAGCAAACACTAACTAGTTATCACAATTCCCGTTCAGAGCATGCAAATCTGTCCCTTACCTTTCAAATGAACGAATTAAGATCTATGTGTAATTTATCCAAAGCCTATTGCGTTTGATTCTTTAATTTTATTATTTATGCATATTAATTATAATAATTAACTTTAGCATAAAGCCTTTAGTGGCTAATTCACAGAATTATGTCTATTGATGTTAAGAAAAATAGTTAGTTTAATATTGTAGGCAGTGCTGCTATCTAGTAATGGTAGTAAGCATTTATATTAGATTTTCTCGTAGTAACGAATGAAGAACGACAGAAGAGTCGTGAATGACAAACACTCATGACTCTTTCTAATGTAGTGTGTAATGGCGGCGTGAACGACTCGCTCGCAAAGTGAGAGTCGTTCCTTTCACAGCTCTCATTCAAGAGTCGTTCAATTTGAGTGACTCGCTCACGAGCAACCCATCACTATACAGGACACTTCTAACACTAATTGTTAAAACTAATGACAAATTGTTCGTGGTAACCATAGTGGTATGACCTGAAGAACTAGTGTCATAATATGTCTAATTAACAGGGTCTGGATTTTGATTAACTTAAAATAATCTAAAAATGACCAAAAAATGACCTAAAAATTCTAAATATTGACTTCAAATTTTCAAAAAATGACCTAAAAATATGAACAAAAACTTGTAATAAATGCACACGACTAATTCAAACACGCACTTTACAAATATAAACTAAAAATTATTAATGTAATGAAAAGGCTTTAGCAACTAAACCCTTGTATTATAACTAAACATAACATTTATTTACCAATACCTCCTTCAGAAATAATAACTATCCCCTTCCAACACAACCCCTTCCAGCTTAATTGTAGTGTCAAACCAGGAATATGTATTTTACAAACATACATGCAAAGAGGATACAAAGTTAACTGACAACATTATACAAGTCTCATTCCAACAGCTGTGTTGGAAAAAAAAATGCATTTATAAAATATTGATATTATATATATATTTCTACAACCAGGGGATCATGAACAGAGTTTATGTACTTATGAACATTGTATGTGACAAACTAATAAATAATAATGACATGTCATCAAAATCTGGGCCCTGCTAATTAACATGCATTTTATAATGGTGTTGCGCCAGTTTCAGTATCCAAATGGTTTAAGATGTCAATCTTCCAATAAACTGAACCACCGTTGATGGGGAAACTGTGATTCAAATTTTGGTTGGGTGTACTGAGAGTGGTTTTTCATAAATGGTTTTCCACTCTTCCTACACACAAATTTGGGTACACTTCCTCAAAATTATTATTATTATTAGCACCGCGCCTTACTACCTGTT
>CABFWB010004337.1:0-61252 GCA_902151455.1 Timema bartmani
GGGGGGAAGGGGGTGGGCTATTTATAGCAGCCAATCAGAGGCCAGAGCTATTTATATCAACCTATCCACGAGGTGGGCTAGCTGGTCCTACCAGCTACTTATATATATACAAAAAGTATTATTAAAATAAATGGTACAACATAATCGCACAGCTTTTAGCCAAATACAAAATTTTCAAAAATAATATTTCAGTTAGGTACACTTAAGTAAATTTTCTTCAGAGAAACAATTATATCATCTTGCTAATCATAATAAACACTATTCATATACAATTTTTTTAAACAAATTGTTCAGTCTCTGAAATTTATGTATTTAATATTGTAAAATAGCTTTTGTGTAATAATTTGTTTAACATAAGTTTTTTTAATATAATGCTTTATACATATTGGTTTTGTATTTTTGTTGTTTATTCTTCGAACGTTTTCCCGCCATCTTGGAGATAGTCCCGCCGTTTTTGATGGTTTCCCTCCGTTTGTGAGAGAGTTGAAGGGGAGAAGGAAGAAAGGTCGTTTGTTTTGAGAGAGAGAGAGAGAGAGATTGAAAGAGAGAGAGCGCAGTTCAGTTGAGCGCGGTAGTCAGGACACATAGGCTGTTTGCAAGAGTGGGTGCACTAATTGATGCACACATTGGTGTCCTAGTGTGAGTTAGGTGCTACAGGATCTAAAGTGGCCTTCTTTATCAAGAAACAATAAGAGTTTTGAAATACGCCGCTAAGTCAACCCCCTTGTTTCCCATTCCTTCCTATTCTGAGCCCAGCAACCCACAAGGTAGGCCTCCATTGTCGGCGAACCTCATTTGGACGAGGTAAGCAATTTCTATCACAATTTTATATCGAATACAGTCCACCTTCCTTGATTCACTGGTTATTGTAATCGTTTGTTGAATGGAACGAACATTTTGGTCACTCTGGGACGGATGATTGGAAATTTTTTGCTTTGTTTTCTAGTTATTTGCATGATCTCGTCGGCCATTATCCCGCTCTTTTGCTCGTGTGCTTTGTGTAATTTCATTATTAAATTATTTTTTATTTGAAATTGTTTCTTTGTTGTTGTTGGGTTTCTGGTGGTTCAAGAAAATTGTATTTATTTCGTATCATTATTCATAATTATTGTGATTTGTTTCTATATTTCGTATCTTAACATTTTTGCTTTTCCAACATTGTTGTGCTTCACTTGTGACATCATTTCTCGGATTCTCGCCCAAGCTACGTTCAATATTCATCGATATACAAGATTCGATACATCGATCTCTCTCTATCTCACAGTTTATCGCTGTTCTGATATATCGATCTTTCTCTCGCAATCTATCGCATGCCGTTTACCATTGATCATACTTTGTTTACGTTAATATTTAGCTTCTTTTGTTCTTGTATGGAGTTTATATTAATATTTTTTTTTTGTTTTTCACCACGTTGTTTATTTTCCGTTTTTTCATTGTTCTTTAAATTATACGAAAATAAGAAAATGGCATCTTTCAACCTCATGCGCATGATGTTTGATAAGATGAAATAAGCTCAAGGCAATCCTTCAGATCCCCTTCGGCTACAGTTGATACAATCTTTCGAACAAGAACTCACAGGTACGCGGGAAAAGTTTGATAATTCTATTGTGGAGCTGGATAGTTACCTGGCAAATGGTAAACAACCTACTAAAAGTGATAAGGTAAAAGAGCAGCAGGAATTTATGTTGGACTACTTTTCTTTCATCTCTATTTATAACCAGCTGTTCCCAGAGTCACTACTGTTCAAGCCTAGTGAGAAAGTAGTGTTACCACCCAGCCCTGTTCCTGCTAGTCTTCCAGGCCCTAGTAATACTGTACTACCTCCCATTGAATTGCCTAGTTTAGGTAACAATATTTTTGAATGGCCTGAATTCTATGCTCTGTTTCACCATTTAGTCGAGTGTAACAATGAGTATCCTGATATTGTTAAATTTAACATCCTCAAGTCTCATGTTCATGATGAAGCACTCTCGCTAGTTAAAACCCTCACCTACGGGAAAGCGGAGCTTCCTGCAGAAATTTATGCACTCAAGGCCAGATATAACAGTCAGAAAGTTGTTTGTAATTTTCATCTAGACCAACTGGTTCACTTTCCTAGCATTGTGAAGTACTCTCCGACTTACTTGAGACGATTACTAACCACAATCAACGAACACTTGGGAGCACCACGTGTCCAAAATCTCCTTATAGATCAATGGGACACATTGTTAATTTTCATTGTCATTCACAAACTAGATCCTTCGTCCAAAAGACGGTGAGAAAAAACTTCACAGGACAGTGCCTTTCCCACGATGAACGAGTTTCTACAATTTCTTGAAACACTATGTCAGATCAAAGAGGCGCTAACCCCTTCAGGTGTAGGTATAGGCCATGTCAAGTTACTCACCTACCAAGATAAAAGTCGCCAACGAAGAGTTCATTCGTTTGTAGTGCGATCAAAGGGGGCAGCAGGATCCAAGCTACATCCCCAAGAATATCAAGAAAAAAGAACAGATGGAAATACTTCTGGAGGCTTAAGACTACGTATAAACTTCAAATAGATCCATACCTTGTATCGTTGTGAACCATTTCTAAAACAAACTCTTGTCGAAAGATTTGAGTTTGTAAAACATAAGCAACTGTGCTTGAATTGTTTTAGTGACTCACATAAGGTGTCATCTTGTGGTTCAGTACTAACATGTCACCATTTTAACTCCAAACAACGCTCATTGCTCAATTTTGAAAACCGTACAATGAAGGCTAGGCCTAATGTTGATGTCACTCACCCACCTAATGTTGAAGAAGAAGCAGCTTATAGGCCTACAGTGTGTACAGCTTCCACAATATTGTCAGCATATTCTACATCCCTTAAATCTATGGTGTTGCTATTTACAACGTTGCTACATGTAATGGATTTATCGGTAAACCTGCAAGAGTTTAAATTCTTGGTAGGCTCAGCGATCCAGGCAAATTCATCACTGAATCTTGTTTTTAAGGCTAGGTTTATTTCGTCATCGGTTGAAAGTCTCGGTTAATGGAATCAGAGAATCACTGCTCTCAATTCATGACATTACTTCGTTCACACTCCAACCCATATTATTAGACAAGCCTATATTTCATATCTCTGCGTTAATTGTTGACAAGATCACAGATCAACTTCCAGTGGTTCAAGTACTACCAAAAACATGGCCCCACTTGGAGGGTCTGACTCTTGCAGATGACCACTTTTATCAACCAGGTGAAGTGTCTGGTCTAGTGAGGGTGGAATTTCATCCCTATATAGTTGAAAAATTTGGTCAGCCAGACATACTTGTGGCCCTAAGCTCATGTTTATGATGGTTACTTATGGGCAAAATGTCTCTCACTCAGTCCACCGCACCCAAAACCTTTTGTGCCTCGCTGGATCCACAACAGTTTTTGTTATTGGAGAAGGTTCCAACAGAAAAACCTATTTATAGCCTAGAAGAGACTCGCTGTGAAGACATATTCATTCAAAATGTTAAAAGAGAAAGTTCTGGTCGATATTCAGTTGCACTGCCATTCCAAAACGGCCTATGTGACTTGGGAGGGACCAAGTCCAAAGCAGAAAAAAGATATTATACATTTGAGAAAAGGTTGGAATTCAACCCTAAAATGCGTAAGGAGTACCATGCCTTAATGGAAGATTATTTAGATCAAAAACACATGTCATTGTCCCTTATCATTGATTCAAAGTCTTCTCATATTATACTCCACATCACTGTGTCCTGAAATCTGAGAGTACAACAACCAAATTGAGAGTAGATTTTGATGCTAGTGCCAAGTCCACCTCAGGGCTTTCATTGAATGGTGCTCTCCTTATTGGACCTAAACTTCAATTGGATATTTCTTAGATACTTTTAAACTTACGTTTGCATCCCATTGCCCTCAACATTGATATACGACAAAAGTATACGCAAATATGGGTTCATCCTGAAAATCGATAATTTTAGAAAATTCTTTGACGTTTTTCCACCAGAGAAACTCTGAAGACCTATCAACATGATACAGTAGCTTTTGGAGTGAAGTCATGACAGTACTTGGAACTTCGAGCTGTTAAGAAACTGTCTTAGATGAACAAGATCGGTTCCCTCTGACGTCCCAGATCACAGAGAATGATATATATGTGGATGATGTGGTTACTGGACAACAAAACTCCTTTATCACCAATTAGTGAGTTTTTCCTTAGGTGGTGAATTTGAATTGCGCAAGTTGTCAAGTAACAGTTCAGGCCTCCTTCATGCCATTCCTATTGAACATCAAGTAAATCAAGTGAAAGAAATTGATGGTGATACCTCTTCCAAAATCGGCCTGAAAGTCTTAGGCAGAAGATACCGAGCTTGGATGTATTCACCTTTATTGTAAATTTGACACCATGGGACTGCACGAAAAGAACTACAGTGGCTCGAATTTTTGATACTTTAGGCTTGGTATCGCCCACCACACTGTTTGCAAAAATGTTGATTTAAACCCTTTGGGGTCTGAAGATTGGTTGGGATGATGCTCCATCTGCCACTTTGTTTCAAATATGGAATACATTTCAACATGAGCTTATCCATCTTTCATCACTCAAAATTCCTCGACATTTGTCCTCGAGGGACTGCCTTGAGTGCACATTACTTGGATTTTCAGATGCCTCTGAAAAGGGTTGTGGTGCTGTAATCTATCTCAGAGTGCTCATTTCATTGCAATCAATAGTAGTAACCTTGTTATGTGCAAAATCGAAGGTTGCCCCCTTGAAAACAGTTTCTAAACTTATAATGGAACTCTGTGTTGCGTTGCTTCTTGCAAAATTAATTCATTTGTTGAAACTTCACTTAATGCAGAAGGTCACACTTACATATATCTATGCATGGTCATAATCAACAGTGGTACTTCACTGGATACACTTATCACTACATCGATGGAAGACTTTTGTTGGTAATCGTGTGTCTAAAATTCAAGAATATTTTCCTTCTGAACATAGGTTCCACATCCCTGGAATAGATAATCCAGCAGATTGCGCCTCTCGGGGATTCAGCCCTTCACAACTTGTTGAGCACCATCTTTGGTGGAAGGGACCTGCTTGGCTGCAGTGTGACAGATCTGTCTGGCCCCTAATTCCATTTGTTGAAGAGTCCACACGAGAAGCCGTTTGAGAGAGTTGAAGGGAAGAGGGAAGAAAGGTCATTTGTTTTGAGAGAAAGAGAGAGCAGTTCAGTTTAGCGCTGTAGTCAGGACACACAGGGTGTTTGCCAGAATGGGTGCACTAATTGATGCACAGATCTGTGTCCGAGTGTGAGTCGGTTGTTACAGGCCCTAAAGTGGCCTTCTTTATCAAAAAACAATAAGAGTTTGAAACATGCCGCTAAGTCAGCCCCCTTGTTTCTCCATTCCTTCCTACTCTTAACCCAGCAAACCACAAGGTAGGCCTTCATTGTTGGCGAACCCCCTTTGGACGAGGTAAGCCATTCCCATCACAATTTTATATCGAATACAGTCCACTTTCCTTGTTGTCAATGGTTATTTTAATCGTTTGTTGACTGGAACGAACACAAATGTTCAAATACTTTTAGCTCATTTCATTTAAAAATAATTAATTATTTCTAAAATATAATCAAATTATTTTTAAATTCTTAATAAAATATATTCTTATTATTTACTATAAAAATTAAAAATCACTTACACAAAACATTTTAAATTAAATATTCAATGCTATTTTCAAAAAATTTCAATTTTTTATACAAATCAACATAAGTAAACTACTTTCAAAATAATATATTATAGAAGAATAAACATGTATTTTTATTTACTAGCATTGAAATACCCGGAGATGTACGTGAGAAATATTTTAAGGTAAAATTATTATTATTAGCACCGCGTCTTACTAACCATTCGGGTTATACGCACTTAAGCTACTGTGCAATGGTAGGGTGATTGTGAGATGAAATGGAGGACCTACAGTTTAACGTGGAATCCGAACCACGGTAGAGGCTTGGAATTATTCACATTTAAAAGTTGTGATTAATACACATCTTGTCAGATTTGAAGGAAGGGTTTGGAAATCAGATAAATCTGTGCCGGGACCGAGGATTGAACCCCGGACCCTTAGCAAAGAAGTCTGACACCTTACCCCTAGACCAACTAGGTCATATTTTGAGGGTAAAAAGTGTAAAAAGTCTAAGAAGTTGTAAAAAATTGCAAAAAGGATAAAAATTAAATCTAGTCATGTAAAATGTATAGAAGGGTAAATATTGTAAGAGAAAATAAAATGGTATAAAAGGCCATAAGTGAAAAACAAGGAATAGGGGTAAATAAGCTACAAAGTAGATCCAATAAAACATTTGGTTAGCATTTTTTTAATCCAATCTAACCCGTTTACTCACCACGTTTACGCATTTTTCTTCATTTCATCCATTTACACCACTCATCCTCTTTACTTATTCTACTCTTCTAACTAGTTTACCCTTTTTACCGCAAACCGCTCGCTAGCCCTGTATCATCTACGTCACACCTTGTGGACTATTTTAAATGTGTGCTGATAGATGGCACTTCTCGCCCACTGGGGTCAGAGGTGGAGTTTATCAGAATAGATCATTGATATACGAATTTTTGATGAGGATAGGGCTGGCCAGTGTGCCGCACGAGGTAGAACAGTGTCAGACGGAAAACATTTCTTGAGTGTCCAGTGGACTAATGTATTAAAGTGTTTAAGTGTGTTCTGTTTCTTTTGCCCTACAATATTTTAGGCCATCAAATTTTAGCAATTTAATTATTAATATAATTATGTTGAACTTAACCTCACTGTGTTTTCTTTACAAGTGGACTAGTCTTATTTTGTAAACAAATAACGGGGGGTAGTAACCGAGTATAAAGCTCAATTAGTGGAATGTTCTCAGTCAGCGAGGAGACGTGTCGGTGTAGTGATGTATTGGTACTACGTTGTGTCGGGGATATGTACCTAGTAATAACAAAAGGGGTACAACCCATTTACCATTTTTTCTCAATTACAATTATAGCCCAGTTAACTATTTTCACAATTTAACCCTTTATTCACCATTTTAATCCTTATTTCCATTTTATAATATTTTTTATAATTTTGTAACTTTCACATTTTATATCTTGTATCCCTATTAACTTATATACTCTTTTTACTTTATTGGAATTATTTAGTCATTTTTTATTATTATTACCATTTTTGTCCTTTTTGTCCTTTTTATCATATTACACTGTTTCCCCCTTTTAGCTTTTTTTGGCACAGTTTTGTTATTTTTGTAATTTTTGTACCCTTTGGCTTTTTAACCTTATTAGACTAATTTGCCATTTATACACTTTTAATAAGTTAAATCCTGTTACAATTTTTATACCTTCTACCATTTTTTCAAATATTTTGATTATATTTACTTAATCCTATATTTGCTCCTTTTGTAATTTTTACACCTGTTAAAATTAATTACATAAATTACATAAATAAAAATATTTAATGATGTAAAACTGAGTTAAATGTTTTGAATGGTAAAAATAAAAAAGAGAACAAAGGAAAAATGGGTTAAAAGGGCCAAATGGTACAAATATAAAAAGACAAAAAATTAGTCCTAAAAGATTTTAAAAAATCAAAAATTGCATTAAAAAAATCATATTACTAATGGAAAAAGGGTAAAAAAACAAAACAAAGGGAAAACATTTAAAAATGACTTAAAATGTGAAAAGGCTAGAAAATAAAAAGATAAATATAGTAAAAATAAAAGCATTATAAGGGATAACAGGGTTAGGGTGATTAAAAGGTTAAATGTGTAAAAAGTTCGAATATATAAAAAAAGCATGAAAAGGTGCAAAAAAGGAAAAGTGAAAAAAGGTAAAAAGGTTGAAAATTCTCCAGTTGGTGTGCTATTTTAAAAGAGGGATAGAAAAATTAAAATGTTAAAAAGTGTTAAAAGTAAAAGTTATAAGAATTTTCAAAATTCCTGCTTCCAGGGCCACATGTACGTGCACAGGGGCTGCTCATTTTTAAATTTCATGCCTCTACGTGCGGTATATATTGTTTAACGCCCATGACTAAGAGCCAAACTATTCAATTTATTAATATGGATAATAGATGAAGAGTTTGTGTGTGTCTCTTGTTAAGGTTGTGCAATATATACCATGCAGAGGTCTTGAATTTAAATTAGCTGCCCCTATGAAAAAGCATGTGCACCTTGAAGCCGACATTCTGTGATTTGGTTAACATTTTTTTAAATTAATTAAAAACAAAAATTTTAAGGATATATTATCGCGACGAGATAGTAGTATATTTCATTCACTTGTGTTATGCGGGTTGTGAAAGCCCTCTTTGTGTGAACATGTGACCCTGGACCTGGAATTTTAAATTTTATATTAGAATTACGTTTAGCCTTTTTACCATTTTTACTCTTTTAAACCCTTTTAACATTTTAAGCTTTTTCACCCATTTAAGCTTTTTCACCTTAGTCATCACTACCACTTGATAATACGTGGTTCGGCGAGTTACCGTGGTGAACCAGGTGGGAGGCAGAATGGAGGGTTCGACAAGTTACCGTGGTGAACCAGGTGGGAGGCAGAATGGAGGGTTCAGCGAGCTACCGTGGTGATCTGGGTGGGAGGCAGAATGGAGGGTTCAACGAGATACCGTGGTGAACTGGGTGGTAGGCGAAATGGAGGGTTCAGCGAGTTACCGTGGTGAACCAGGTGGAAGGCAGAATGGAGGGTTCAGCGAGTTACCACGGTGAACTGGGTGGTAGGCAGAATGGAGGGTTCGGCGAGATACCATGGTGAACCAGGTGGGAGACAGAATGGAGGGTTCGACAAGTTACCGTGGTGAACCAGGTGGGAGGCAGAATGGAGGGTTCGGCAAGTTACCGTGGTGAACCAGGTGGGAGGCAGAATGGAGGGTTCAGCGAGTTACCGTGGTGAACCCGGTGGAAGGCAGAATGAAGGGTTAGGCGAGATACCGCAGTGAACTGGGTGGTAGGCAGAATGGAGGGTTCAGCAAGTTACCGTGGTGAACCAGGTGGGAGGTAGAATGGAGGGTTCGGCGAGTTACCGTGGTGAACCAGGTGGGAGGCCGAATGGAGGGTTCGGCGAGTTACCGTGGTGAACCAGGTGGGAGGCAGAATGGAGGGTTCAGCGAGTTACCGTGGTGAACNAGGTGGGAGGCAGAATGGAGGGTTCAGCGAGTTACCGTGGTGAACTGGGTAGGAGGCAGAATGGAGGGTTCGGCGAGTTACCGTGGTGAACCAAGTGGAAGGCAGAATGGAGGGTTCGGCGAGTTACCGTGGTGAACCATGCGGAAGGCAGAATGGGGGGTTCGGCGAGATACCGTGGTGAACTGGGTGGGAGGCAGAAAGGAGGGTTCGGTGAGATACCATGGTGAACCAGGTGGGAGGCAGAATGGAGGGTTCGGCAAGTTACCACGGTGAACTGGGTGGGAGGCAGAATGGAGGGTTTAGCGAGTTACCGTGGTGAACCAGGTGGGAGGCAGAAATGAGGGTTCGGCGAGTTACCGTGGTGAACTGGGTGGTAGGCAGAATGGAGGGTTCAGCGAGTTACCGTGGTGAACCAGGTGGGGGCAGAATGGAGGGTTCAGCGAGTTGCCGTGGTGAACCAGGTTGGAGGCAGAATGGAGGGTTTAGCGAGTTACCGCTGTGAACCAGGTGGAAGGCAGAATGGAGGGTTCGGCGAGTTTCCGCGGTGAACTGGGTGGGAGGCAGAAAGGAGGGTTTGTCGAGATACCATGGTGAACCAGGTGGGAGGCAGAATGGAGGGTTCAGTGAGATACTGCGGTGAACTGGGTGGTAGGCAGAATGGAGGGTTCAGCGAGTTACCGTGGTGAACCAGGTGGAAGGCAGAATGGAGGGTTCGGCGAGTTTCCGCGGTGAACCGGGTGGGTATCGGAATGGAGGGTTGCTATGGGTAGTTTTAGATAAGAATGGCACAAGCAAAAACTTAACTGCGATATATTTCCTCAAGCTATCTGTCCGTCCGCTCCTTTCATTCCCCTAGGGCCTAGTCGGTTGGGTCGACAGAACTCGGCTATCTGCAGAGGCCACGAAGAAGGGGAGGGAGTACCTGTCTAGGTATATTAGGGGTAGAACAGAGAAGGAGGAGAGGGGTAGAGCATAACAGACAGCCTTGCGGATACAAGAGCATTACAGAGTGAGAGGGAGTAGAGGGGCGGTAACACCCTTTATTTTCTTTTGGCAATTTGTGCACAGTTTAACATTTTCTTTCCTTTTTGCAATTATTACCTTTTGGCCCTTTTTACACGTTTATACTTTTTATACAGTTTATTTATTTTTAATTTTATAAAAAAAAAATTATTATATTTACTTTTTAGCCTTTTAACTCTTTTGACATTTTTGCCAAGTTTTCATTTATTTTAATTTTATTCTTTTAAACTTTTTGCTCTTTTTACTATGTTTGATCTTTTCCCTTTTGGCCCTTTTGATCTTTTTTGACAATTTTTGCCCTTTTATCAATTTTTGCAATATATTATATTTTCCCCCTTTCATCTTTTTATCTTTTAATGCCCTCTTTGAACTTTTTAACATTTTGATCATATTGTTTAGTTGTATAAATATTCACATTTTTACCTACAGCTTTTTAAATAAAATTGATTAGATCTACTTTATTCCCTTATTGCCCTTTAGGCCCGTTTTGTACTTTTTGAACTTCTTACAACTTTATATATCTGTTTAACTCTTTTACCTACTTAATCCTAAAAATTTTTCTCCGAGCTAAGCCTGGTATTTAATACAAAAAGTCTTAAAGATTACAAAAAGGCGAAAAAGGTAAAAGTAAACATGATTAAAAGTTTGAAAGAATGGTTAAAATGTTAAAAAATGAAAACCATATTAAATATATTAAAACTGTAACACGGACAAAAAGTGCAATATCAGCAAGGAGTGTAATAATGGGGGGGAAAAGGCCATAAGGGCAAAAGTGGGGAAAAAGTATATATTAATAAAGAGAGAAAAGCTCTTAATTTTCAAATACATTCAAAAGGGACAACAGGTAAATATAGTGAAATAAAATGGTATATAAGTTAAAAGGGGTGAAATAGATAAAGGATAAAAGTTCCAAAAGGCCATAAAAGGTAAAGATACAAAAAGGGTAAAAAAATCGTGAGGGGTAAAAAGAGTAAAAAGGGTAAACGGGGTGGAAATATAAATGTGATAATAAAGGTTAACAGGGTGAAAAGGGTTAAACGGGTTACAAAAAGGTTACACGTGGTAAAGGGGTGAATGAGTTAAAAAGCGTAGACGGGTTAAGTAGGGTATAGGAAGTAAATAGCGTAACCATGTTCATTAAGGAAGATTTTTTCCCACTTAGCCATGGGCAAGTACTCTACTAAGTCTAGTTAATTATTTTATTAATTAATTCTGGTATTTGAAAAATTACACTTGAACAAGAGAATTGAGTTCAGGACCTTCGGCTTATCACGCTAATGTTCTACTGCAGTTATATACAGGCATAGGTACTAGGTTATAAATAGTAACCGATGATTTCTACACTAACATCACAAACTTGGCCTTAAACTATGCCTTAAACTACGAGTGAAGAATGACTCCGTGCAACGTAATAATTCTGGATATCTCAGTAATAGAGCCTTATCCCACTTAATCAAGAGTACTAAGTTCGATTCCCGTGTCCAAGAGTAATTTAATGATTTATTAATATGATGCTTGATGTAGCTATGTCCGTTACCCCAATATCATTTCTATCTTCTTATCGTTGCTATCTATGTACTGTGCACTGAATTGTACACGCACTAGCTCTCTTCAATGGTTATTTTCTGTTCTGCGAATGAATAATCATGTAGGCTGCCCTCATTTTACTACCTCATTGTGATATGGATCGGGTGAGTAGAAAATAGAAGATGTATCCACAATTTTTTGTGTAGAATATATTAGAATGAAAAGAGGTTTAATCCATGTGCAATTTTGTGCATGCTAGTGTGGGTTCTAGTTAGCTAATTAGCTAATTAGCTAATATTTATTTAGACAAAATGCTGGATTTTCTTAAAATCGAAAAACAGGAATGGTGGCCGTTGCTTTTCATCTTGAGTTCAAACAGAGGTGTACAAATTTTGTGGGTGAAAATAAAATATTATATAAGAGAATCGTAAAAAAAAAACTGAGTGGTTTTGTGTTTTGTCACAAAGAATAATGTCTCCTAGTGTAGTAGAGGTTATACGTCAAAAGACGTCAAAGTGATCAGAAATAGGTGTAGAATGGACTAAACGACTTAATTTCACTTGTTTTGAGAAGCATACATTAACAAAATATTACCCTTTTTTTTTTTTGTGTGTAATTAAATTATTTCTGTGACCAAAATTAAACTAGATGACAAATCTATGGACCTCTATATAAAAAAAAACATTGTAAATAGCTTGTTTAGGTTTTATGCATATGTACTAATTATACTCACGATTTAGAGATGACTAAGGTTGAAGTTAGAGGAAGTGAATCCATATTTGCATGGAAGGAGAGTGGAACACTATTTTGGAAAAAACCTCATAGCACCCGACCGGAATTCAGACCCTGATATCCCTATCATAGGTAGTCTAGTCTAACACGAGATTGACGCCTTATCCCATGTGGCCACCGAAACAGTTATGTGTATGTAATCAAAATATATATTTTACAAACTGAAATAGAATACATGTAACTATATTCGACTTATAATTAATTAATCTTTCAAATAAAATTTAATATAAATAAAATATTACATTTTTATTGTTATTAAAGTTTAGACTTGGAGGAAGTGTACACACATTGGCGCGGAGGGAAAGCTGGAAAACCATTTAAAATAAACAGATTCAGTACACCTGACAGGAATTCAAACACCGATCTCCCTATCAATGTCAGTATATTTTATTACAAAAGAGATGAATTTGATCATTTGAGCACCGAAGCCAGTTTCCAAGAAAATTGAATAGTGAAAAAGAATTTCAAGGACACTCTAAGGAATTAATTAGCCCAGAGAATTAATGGGGTACTACGTTTTAAAAAAGGAACGTATCTTATTGGTACATATTTTGTGTAAGAGTTTGAGGAAAGGGATATACAACCAATTTTGAAAAGTATCGTGAGCATGACTTTTTTAAAAAAAAACTCAAATTCAAGATGGTGTCAGCAAAAGTGTAGTGGGGGAATATATATTTATTATCATTAATATTAATAAACATATAGGGTCTTGCACCAGGTATGGAATTTATATTATTAGTAAAGTAAATTAATTTTAATGCACTGAATACTTAATTTTATTTTATTTATAAACTTTGAATGGAAGAAAGGAACCCAATATATTTTGTTCCCTTGAGCTGTATGGGATTTGGGGTTAGTATTCTCCTCGCGTACTTCACCGACCAATGTTCTTTGCAACATATTCCACATCACGAAACTTCACCACAAAGCAACATCGCATTACATAAGCTTCGACGGTGAAGGCATTGAGTTCCCGAGAAGGTACTGATAAATAAGATGATGCCAAAGATACGTATACTGTACGGTAAGATCAGGTCTCTAGAGTTCGTCAAAAGAAATGTTGATTTATTTTTATTGAATAAAAATCTGACCTCATGCGAATAATCTTGGTGTTTCCGACATGGTATGGATAAAATTACAAATGAGATAGTAAAATAGCTGACATTTTTTTTTTGGAACCCCACACACAACCTAAAATACTATTTCAACGCTAAATAAATAATTTAATACACTTTAAAAAAAGTTATTTTGATACCCATAACGATGACATTAATATGTTTATGCTTATAGGGTAGGGATTAATAAGGTAAAGTTTAGATAAAACGTGCCCGCATTTATGAAGGAAGAGTAATTGAACCATTTAGGAAACACCATCCTCACTGGTAAGTCAGACAAGATAAGACTGATGCCTTCATCTACGTGACCTGCATCCAGGTTTTGGATTTACTTTGAGCAAATAAAATAAAACTAAGAAATTAAATAACAGTGTGTCGCATCACGGTGTGGTAACATGTAGTGTTTATTAGGAAACAGTGAGATTTAGATCAGTAGAACAATAATTTATATCATATTAAAAGTCAAATACAAACATAATTTAAACATTTATAAATACAAACCTAGTTAAAAATTTAAAATTCACTTGTTGTAAGCTATCAGATAAATAATTAATACAGAAAAAATCTTGTAGCCTAAACAGATAGTAAAACACGATAGTTAAAAAAACAACCACAAAACAAACAGGAAAACCTGGATTGAAACATTTTATTCTGAAATAGTAATTTTTGTGTACATTCTTTATCATTTGCATTCTTAAAAATAGTTTATAAAATATATTAACAATTCGTTGAAACCTCCACAGTTAAAAAGGTGGTCTGTTTTATATGGCCGTTAAAATATTGAAGAAAGTCCCCAGTGGAGATTATGTTTTCATAAATTGTATTATTGTCCCGGATGGACGTACTGAGTTATCTTAAAGGTTTTCCCGCAATCCTTTCATGCAAAGGTAATTAATTACATTTTCTTGAAATCTCATCCTATAAATTGTTATTTTATTTGTGTATATATGTGGATTTATCAGATGGTTAGCAAGACTTGGTTCACACAAAAAAATTTAAATAGACTCAGTGGCGCTACCAGGATTAGGTTTTGGGGGCAGGAAGGCTATTTAAAACTGTTTTTGAGGAAGTAATTACATATAAAAATGACAAAATTTAGCAATAAATATATTTTAATAGATTATAGACTCAATTTATAAATAAACTAGAGATTGGGACAAAAACAAAGAACAAACTAACAATAACAGTAACATATCATCAACAAATTCACAATTTCAAATAATCCTTTCAGAGTTAAAGAAATCCCAGGAACTATAAGGAGATATATTATATATATATAATATATAATATATATATAATATATATAATATATTATATATATATAATATATTATATATATATAATATATAATATATATATATAAGGAGATCAAGAAATTTCTCGAAAGATCAAGAAACCAACACAGGAAAGCAGGTCGTTATTGGTCACCTGTAGTGTGTGGGGAAGGTTTTAGAAGCACGGACCCAATGATTGACTGGTGGGTATGGGTGATCCTCATAAAAGAGTTACAAAACTTTGGAATTGCTCCAAATTTCCAGATTTTCTTTTTAAATAAAAGGATATTGTAAAGAATCTATTCACATCCAGGCCTATCTATAAATTAATTGTTTAAAATATCACTTTCCAAAATGATAAGACACAGACACGTCGGTGATTTAATAACGTTATTCCTACATTCTTTTTTTAAAATTATTATCCTCTCTTTATTATTGGGTTGGGTGGGAGGACTTTTAGTCCACTCAGCTTCCCTCCCCTGGTGCGCCACTGAATGGACTTGATAAGAATGGGAGATTAACAGAAATTATAGGCTACTGGTATTCGCTCTTATGGAGGATAAGAAACCCCACTGAAAAGATAAACCTTCAAATTTATTCTGTAAGAATCGAATCATGATTTTCTTTAATATCTCGTCTCACTATCTATTTGAGTTTTTGCACTCGTATTAATTTAGCTGATGTGGTAAGGAAGATAGAGGCTTACAAGAATAAGAAAAGTTAACAAAGATAAAATGTACCCTAGTTTGTTTGGTGGGAGGGTAGAAAACCATTTAGGAATAAACACCTTCAATATACTCAACCAGGATTTAAACTTGATGTTCCCCCCATTGGCAGTCCGGTCTATTGCGAGAATCACGCTTAATAACATGGTAGTCCCTAAATTGAAACCTAGAAATGTACAATAATAATAAGACTATTGGCCCTTTTCATTTGGCATTAAGATGCAGAGCCATGGGAACAAACGGTTATCTTTAAATTTTCTTATTGTTTTTAAATTTTCTTTCCGGAAACGGTTTGTTCAAGAATTGAAACATTTTGATTGAGGTATACTTTTTATATACACATTTCCTCTATAATTTTAACAGTGATCAAATATCGATAAAATTTATATTTTTCAATAGAAAAATGCCAGTATCACAACAAAAAATAAGAAAATATAACAATTAACAAACATTAATACATTATCTTAGAAGGGCTGTTGAAAATATTAACATAAACATTTCACTTGTTCTCGAGAAAACTGATATTTCCAAACGTATGATTTTTCCGCAATACCTGTCCGGTAGCTAGCGCCATCTACGTTTCCCTTGATTCATTTGTTCTTGTTAGCGCGGAAGGATACTTTGGTCGGTTGTGAAGCCACGACACGCCTTTCACCCTCCCGTCCAATATCCCAAAAAAAAGTTTTAGACCTGCACTCGACAGGGCCATGTGCCTTAAAGCAAATTATGTTTGATTCCTCCCTTCCGTTAAGTATCAAAATTTTCTTTCATGCCCAAATATTCGCCAATTACCTTACTGATTGCTCCCTCGCATTAAGTATCAAAATTTTCTTTCATGCCCAAACATTCGCTCATTATCTTACCGATTGCTCCCTCCCATTAAGTATCAAAATTTTCTTTCAAGCAAAAATATTCACCCATTACCTTACTGTGTTTATATGTGTTTTTTTAAACGTATGTCATTACTAACCGGGAGGGACATAACATCGAGCTAGGTCACCTGTATGTAGACTATTAGCAGCTCTGGTGGCACAGGGTATACCTATGGAGGTTGTCAACACGTGGGCCCCTCTACCTGTGTGTTTGGTAGAATGGATAGGGAGGAGATAGCTTACTAGTACAGTCCCATCTAGTGAAAGTAGCCCTGGAAACAGCCATCCAGCAGCACCTGTTAAGCTTATACTCAATCTTTGGACACATCCAATGTTAAGTTGATTTTTAATAAACGTGTTATTTTAACTAAAAATATTTCTGCATGAAGCCTAACATATTAAAGTTATCATAAAGACTGTTAGTAAATACATATAAATTAATTAAAAAGATCCAGTCCAATTTAAGGAAATAAAAACTAGTTACGTTTTTAATAACTATTCCATTGAATTGTTTACCTTTTCTTAATAACATTCTTTGAAATATTTTCGTAGAATTAAAACATTACTATCCACTATATATTTAATTGTTAACCATTTATATGACCCGCTTCATTGTCCTCGTGGTCCAACGCGCTACTCTCGCAGTAGACTAGACCACCAATGACGGTGAGATCAAGAATCGAATCCCGGTCGGGTGTACTGAAGGGGGTTTAAAAAATTGTTTACCACTCTATCTCCACAAAAATGTTGGTACGCTTCCTCTAAGTATAGCCTTCCTAATCCCAAAAACCCGAATTGATAGTAAGACGCGGTGCCAAAAAAAAAAGTCATATGATATATTTATTTTTATAACTATTAAATATTATTTTAAAAGATAAAATTGAGCTTATATAAATAAATTTGTTGTTAACGTGTTCATTTTATCAATAATAAATTGATAATAAAGTACAAATGTATGTAAAAATCAGTGAAACTGCTTTATATGCAACTATATTTCTTACAAAAGATCTATGAATTAAATCATCATTTATTTGTTTAAACTTATTAGATAATATATTAAGAAAATGATAGTCAAATAAGAAATAACTTCAAAGCAAGAATCTTCTTGTTTTAGCGTCTAGTTAACATGCTTTAGAATATCTCATTGAGGAATTTTGTGCCTTCTTCAAAGAGATGATTTCTACTTTAAATGTTATATCACTTTCCTCTTTTCCTCCAGTATCTAATGTTCTCTTTACATTAGTAGTAAGAAATAAATGAGGTGACTCAATTAAGGAAAATGAAAAAAGATTGTATTTACAATCATGGCGAATTTTAGGTCACTATTATGGAATGTCCAATGCATTACATTGGTTAGTGTGTTAAACACCAAGATTATTAACTATTTAATTTAAGGAATAGGGAATAAGAGGATAGTTTATTGGAACTGTACCCACATTAGTGTGTAGAGGAGAGACAAAAATCCAAATTAATATTTAAATGGTGGAAAATCCCACCTAATGTCAACATAAGCTCAGAATATTGAGAACCAGCTGGAATTAACCACCTGATTATCGGTTCTGATACTATCAATAGTGCATATTAAGTGTTTTACAATCTATTATTATTATTTTAGTGAAAATATATTAAAATATGGATGATAATTTTAATATAATTTTTTCTAATTCCACCTAATTAAAGATTTCGGGGTTTTTCCTCAATCATAAAAAAAAATATGGTCTTTGAAATGAATTATAATCTAAATAACATAATTTTTGTGTGATTTTTAAAAGTATTAGCATCTAATCGTATAGTAGAAAAAATTAAAGACTGATCAAAGATGTATATTTTTGGTACGTTTACAAAACATTGCTTCGCGGCAACATTTATTCAATGCTAAACTAAACGATTGCCGTCCAAAACATTTACATGCAATTGTTCATGCAGTTCATGTGATGTACGATTTATCAATAATTTTAGGCTTTATCAGGAATAGGTAATTTTATTAGCCTTTCATCAACCTAGAAATAATACACATCTTCATCATTTCTTTAAGTTTATTAATAAACAATAGGTTTGGTAACAATGTATAGTCGCAAATTATTGTAATTTTAAGTAGTTAAATAATACTTTAAAAAATTTTAATTTATGATATAACATTTATCCAACTTACAACTGTTTATGATACTTATTCAGCTTTGTGATTATGGTGTTTTTTAGAAAAAACTTCAAAGATTTATAATATGAAAAATTCAATATTTTTTCCAATCATATAAAATGTTCTAAGCACAAAAACCAACAATCTTTTCTAAGAAAAATATTTTAGTAAGAAATCATCTGGATTTATATAACGTTTTGTAATATTAATAACTAAGCCTATTATCATTAATAACCTTTCAAATTATTTCATAAAATGTCTTGAATTTTTTAAGTTTCAGGTTTATCATATCTCCAGACATGAAACACCACATAAATTTTAGATAAATAACTTTTTCTTACTCACTAATTTAGAAATGCTATATTTTAAAACGCTATAATTTAATTTTACTTAAAACGTTCACTTTTTTATATTTACATTTTGGATAGAATTTAAAATCTATTTTAAAAATACCAAATTGTTGTAAAGATCCTTTTTTAAAATTGTGAATTGACTTAAGACCTTAAAATATTTATATATGTACAGTACAATACATATTTTGTGGCGATTATTCGTAATATAATTACGTAATCGTAATAAAATTACGATTGATTACACAGGCTCATTACCTGAACATCTTTCTTTAATTACCCTAAAAACGAGAAAAAAAATGAGAATAGTTATTATATACACGTTAACTATTTTTGGCTAAGATGTTGACAGTTAATAAATACTAGCAAACCCAAGCACAAATTGCATAATACTTAGAAACAGAAATAGAAACAGTATTATTTTAAATAATAAAAACTTGATATAAATTAAAGAAAATATATTTTTCTCAAATGAATAAAACACAAAGAGACGGTTCCAGAGATGTTTCTGGGAAGGGATGGGGGCCAAAGGGGCTTGGTGGGTAATTTTTCAGGTAAGGTCTCAAGGCNTCTCAAGGCCCCCCCCCCCCCAACTAGCTCAATGATGGGCCTCATAGTCCCAATGGTTTCGAAGATGCGTCTGGGTTAAGGGTGGGTTTGGGTGGAGGGCAAGGTATGATGGGGAAAAACCTTTTCGACTTCTGGTAAAAATGGTTTTGATTTTAATAGCGGGTGCACATCTTCAGGTCAATACTTTTTATAGTAAAGTCCTCATTTTTAAATTTAGATCCATAAAATAGATCAGACAAGAATACACACGTTCATATTAAAGATATAGATGATATTTCACTGATTAGAGAAATTACGACAGTAACTATAAACATGAGAACTATTTTTGGTAATGATATTGGAAGTTAATATACCACTATTATTAATTTTAGAAAATATAATAGGTATTGTAAACATAAAAAACTATTTTTGTCAAAGATATTGAAAGTTATTGTATTTATTTTATCGATCTGAAAACATGAAAGTTAAATTCTATACACGTTTTGAGAAAATATCTCAACTAAACCAGGGAGGGGAAGGACGAGGGGCGTTTATAGGGTTCATCCACCTCCCCCCCACCTAAAGTATAGTTGATAAAATAGGATTGTATTCCTCAGTGCCTAGGCTGGTCACTAAATGGAGTCGCATAGAATTCCTAATTATAAAAAACCCAACTTTAGTTTCAACAAATTCAAAAATAGTGCTTAAACAGTTTATTATTATATCCTGTTGGTGCGAACCACCACAGCCAGAACTCCTAAAAATATAGTTCTGAATACGGCCATAGATAACCAGATTACGTTGCAAACTTCATGTTCATTAATACGATCGTCTTACATCATCGATTAAGATGGTTTAACTCAAACATAATTTGAAATGTAAGTTTCCACATGTTCAATAAACCACCACAATCGACGTATCTATATAAAACTATGTAAGTCAAGTGGATGCCACAATATGAAACCCTTCTAGCAGATTCAACAGTGACACAAACAAATAAAAAGTTTCCTTTTCTCGTATCTAATGTCTTTGTGTGTGCTCCTCTTTGAGGAAAGTCTTGAAACAACTTTCTGCTTCAGGACATTTAGGTGGTTTCAACATGATCCCTCACTTCGTGACTGTATTGTAGAGAAAGATAGAGAAAAGGAAAGGGATAGATACGCCATCAACTTCTGCAAGGCAAGCTTGTACGAACAAATTCAAAAACAAGATATTCCATCAGGTGCTTTGCAGACAATGGACTCATAGTAATATATATATATACTTTCAAATACAAGGGTTATTAAATTCTTTATTTACGTATTAGAGGTAAGGAAGGTTATTTAAAGCAAATTCATCCGTATTAACGTGGAGAGAGTATGAGAAAACTGCAGTGATAGATAACAAGTAGAAAAAGCAGCCTCTAGTAAGGTTTTATAATTTTAAAACCTCAATCGTCATGTCATCAAGCATATATTGCTAGCTTGATGCCTTAGACCATGTAACCACCAGTGTGGGTAGTAATAACTATCAAAACTCATATTGTAAAATAACATGATTAAATTTATACTGTGCTAATTAGATTAAAATCAAAATGTTTACCAAAGAAACAAAATTGTAGAGCAAACTTAAGGCCACCGCTTACTTTAGTAGGAAAATCACTATACTGTGGCATTTCTTTTGGGAATAATAGTTCTGAAGCTTCGAGACCACTCAAACTAAAGTTTTATGTTGTGACCATAAAAATACATTATTTTAGAAGCATAAAAAATATTTATAGCTATTTACTTTGATAAACGTGTCTGAAAATAGGAGAATTTCATTTTTATTGATTTAAAAATAACAACGTAAAATTAAATGATTTGATTTTATTAGAAATTGTATTTTGAAATAAAACAACCCTTTTATGAATATTATGGGATTTCTGAAGGTCTGCTACGCGTCTCAGTAATTTGATGGGCAGAACTTTTTTTTTATGATGTAAGGTTTGACACCGTCTTTGATAATAAATATCGAGGGTACAAAGACCAAAGGGGGTAGAGATAATAGTTTCTAAAATTGAGTTTAGGCTATTTTTATGTTTTCTAGTTTAAAATAATGACCAATTGTATTAACCCTAACTTTAATGGTTTAAATAATCGTTTTTACTTTATTTTTGTACTCGCAGTGAATATTTGACAAATAATTCAAGTGGCTTATTCAGCAATCCCCAGCATGAACTATAAATTATTGTAGTCATTGATCATAAGCTTCACTTGTCTTTGATTGAAAATACGTTCTAGCTATCAGAGACAAATTGGTAAATTAGCATGGACCAAAAATTAATTTGGGCATAACCATCAAATCAAGCGTGTAGTGGTACAAGACAAAGAGTGTAGCCACCAAACTTGAGTGATTAATTATTAATAACTATTAACTAAATGTAGCTATGTTTCAATGGAATAGTTGTTCCATGAAATACTATGATTATTTATTAAATTTAATTTTATATAAAAAAATTGAAAACATTTTTTATTCAGTTTTTCCTATATAATGTATTTTTTTCATTGGGTTACGGTATTTGGTCTTATTACCTCGATTTATTACTACACAACATCACATTTCTTTCAAAGGGATATCCTAGGCTGTACAACATGATTAATATTCTTGAAATTGTTACGATATTTCAGTATACTTAGCCAGTCCATTTTCCCACCGATACAGGTTAGTTAATTTTAAATATAATAAGCTCTAAGAGAAATTCAGAAAATATATTTAAAATAATACTTATTTAATCTTAAAATTTAAAAATAATTAGATACGATTTCAAAATTTAAGGGAATGAACCTAAACATAAATCAAAATATATGTTGTTGTTGTTTTTACAACAAAGCACGAACTTTTCCAGTTACATTTTCATAAAATGCTGTAAACAAAAGTTTCTCTAACCAAAAGAGATTTCCTTTCTCTAGTCTCGCTATAAATTATAACCAAACATGTCACAGCAAACTCTGTTATATCCATTTAAGTGACGCACGTAGCACATGAATCAGCACGACGTAGTCCAGAAATAGAAACAAAATGCCACAGGGGACGGGTTGGAGATAGTTTGGATGTCCGTCAGGTTTACTCTTGAAGAGTAATCCCCTCTTTTGTTTTCTTTCTATTCGTGGACAATTCCATTTGTTGCTTCCTTTTAGTCTATGTGGCTTCTCGTTATTTTTATTTTGGTCCTCTGTAAGTTAGCGAAATATTCACTAGTGAAAATTTGGCACACCTTACAGTTCTACAACTTAGGTTGTGGTAAAATGATATAAGTAATTATACAAAAAATACTAGCAGAAGTATCCGGCGTTACCCCTGGCGATGTTTTTATTTGCTTCAAACAGACAGAAAAATCTTGCTTTAATTCTTCCAACACAGTTTTAAATTAACTTAAAAAATAATAAAAAATAACTAAAACACGTGCCTTAAGGTGCACATGTTCATTCAAAAAGGGTATTAATGTTTAAATTTCAGACCTCTGCGTGTGGTAGATATCGTACAACACTCATGGCAGACACACAAATACAAAGACTCTTCAATTTTTTAATATAAATATCCTATGTGGTAAGTTTATAAGTATCTCATTCAAGTCTAAAAAATACTAATATTGGTGAAAATCACTGGCACCACTATGCGCCATTCGAAGCACGCATATAAACCACGCAGCTAGGGTGCAAAATTGGTCTAATTCTGTTAATAGCCTGATGTAGAAAGCACACATGATGACAGTCACAATTCCATGAAACAATCTTGGATAATAAAGTCGTTAACGCTCCCTTAAGCTAATGAGCATGACGTGCTAACAACGTATTGCATATTTTGCGTTAATTGCAAGCATTAACTATACTAACATGATAATGAAGGGCAGAACCCCCCCCCCTTAAACTAATAAGCATGAAGTGCAAACAATTCAATGGTGAAACCGCCGTCTTAAAACATTGTTGCGTGAAAGCGTATAACATAACAACTTTAATTACCTGTAGAAAAGTCCACATAGCCGTCTTATAACAAGAGTGTCCCTACCGACCAAAATCCAATACTTAGGCCTATACAAACATGCTTATAAAAGGTAATGAATCCTCTAGCAGTTTGACAAGGACTAATGGGAAGACGACAGACCAGACGTGCGAGATGGAGCGAAGAACCATACCACGTGATGTCGCAGATCCAGTGCCCTGCTCTTATGGTTAATTCTTTATTTATCCACAGCCTCGTTGGGCTACTAGTCTCGTACGTCCAACTTATCATGAGAAGTGTTCTACTTGAAGACGATGTCCGTGGCCCACGATCTAGGCCTATAACACAGCCAATCAATTGGTGAGTAAGCCAAGGACAATATCGTAGCGTTTAGCACATAAACGCTACAAATCCTAAATATTATTGTGCTTAAACTTACACTAATGAGATAGATATGTGGAAGATAGGTTTCAGATGAAATTTACCAGCACTTTTTAGGAGAAAGTGTGAGGAACCATTTAGAAAAAATTTCTAAGTTTCGCAAACCCTTTTTCCATTCTCAACACTTATAATAAGCATCATGTTTATTTATTTTGGTAGCTCGAGGCTCAAGTTATTAGTATGAACACTAATATTAAGAAAGTTCGTGAAGTGTAAAACGTAATTCTATTGGATGTATCAATTACATTAAGTTTAAAAACCGATTGGGTGTACTGACGGTAATATTTCCTAAGTAGATTTACACACTCTCTCTATGAAAATGCTGGTACACTTGCCATAAATTAAACCGTCATCCTTTATCTACTAACGTAATTAGTGCATTTGCGTATAATCTAAGCGGGTAATAAGAAGTGATGTTAAATAATTTACATGACTAATCGAGAAACAGTGCCACTCCCGAATAGTCTGACAACGTTGGTGATTGGCATCGCTCACCTCCACTGAAAATAAAATAAAATATAAGCTCGTTCGTCGTAGAAGGAGCTGTTACTAGTGTGATGGGCTAAAAACTTTTAACCCCTCACAATAAAGGAAGACACATTTATTCACTATTCCTAAACATCTTTCCTATAAACCAAACAAACCACCTTCAACCCTATGTTTCAACTCACCACGCTCTCAGCTAATGTGAACTAATTTTGGTTACATGCTTCATCTTATTATGACTCCCGAGACGATGACGTGATCAACTAGCTGAATCAATTAAAGCTTACACCTTTCAAGTTTGGAGTAGTGTGATACAAGGAAGGAAAATCTAGCGCCTACGCCTTGATCTCTCCACCTGTCAACTACTTGCGCTACGAGGGCCACGGGATCGACTCCTTCCTTTCAGCGAAAAAGCAACGACACAATGCGAGGAATGATTTCACCTTCTCCTCCCCTGCTTTCATCAGCAAATTTGATCATATAAATTGTGATGTTTGACCCAGAAAGATTGTATTCGTTGTTCACTCATTGACTTGAGAAGTAACGCTGCTCATAGTTACCAGTTGTCAGAAGCTCGACCGTAGGTATGGTATGAATGGTCTCGCCGTCAAGGCGAAGAAAAACATTTAGTGTGATATAAGATCTCCTTTATAATATAATGCTTGTGAAGCTTACGTCAGCACTAAAGTACCTGCTAAAAGTTGGAGCTGAGCTTTGATTTGTTGACTAGCAGGCTCGCTGACTTTATTTAATTGAATGTATTTAATAATTTAATTGTACAGTTAGTTTAGGAATAGGTTACCCTTAAAAGGTTACAGTCCCATGTTGCTGGGTCACAGCGCGTGTAGGTGTATCATTATGATGCATGGAGCTCCACTTTAATATTTTACACAAGGATGTGTATTTATGTTATTTCAAGTTAATCACAGCTTGGCGTCCTTAAGAGCCATTTTGTGTGATTTATTATCATCTTATGTTTGAACATTAATGGCCTAGAGCTTAAGGTTATTCTCAGTGCCTGTAGAGGTATTTAGAAAATGTTTTTAATCACAGAATGGCTTTACTATTATTATTATTATTATTATTATTATTATTATTATTATTATTATTATTATTATTATTAGTAACCGGATTTATTATGATTATGACAGAGTTCGAAACCTCTTAGGGCTCCAAACTCTCTTCTCGTGTAGACTTTATTGTGATCTTTTTGTTTTTGATGTTTTCAATAGCAACATTTCTTGAAAACTTGCCCTTGATCATGTAAGCTTTCATATCACTTCTCGGGCTTCTCGAAATAAAAAATTATTTTTTCTCAATAGCTCTTATAAGGTAAGCCCTATAGGTCATTGTATCCATAGCGCCAATTCTAGATTTGTCGAATTCGACTTCTATCATAAAAGAAAAGCTAAACTCAGAGAGTTATTTAAGGAAATCCCTTATCAATAGTTTATCATGTAGAGGTTCTGCCTATAACATTTAAATTTACAATATTCTGATCTATTTTTTGCATATTGTTACTGCTTTTATCTACTCTTTAGTTATTTGTTACTAATGCTATTTTTTATTCTTATCGTTATTAATTACTCTTTTACGTAACTATTCATCAGTGTGTACCATTATTTAGCCATTTTTGTTTATCATATGTTCTCATGTAAATATGTGTATTTGTATGGTACTTGTGTACTGTTCAGTGCTGGCCTGTTATAGGTCTTACGACTGTTGGCCAGCACTATAATAAAGAAAATTGAAATTGAAATGATTATTATTATTATAACTATTATTTTACTAAACTTATCTCCAATATGACACTAAACGGTGGAGTCGTCTCCTATAGATATATTTCAGGTATAAGAGCTCTCCTTTCTATTGTTTTGCACCTTCCCGGCCGTGGCTTGGTTCAAGGCAGATTTGTCCACCGAGTGTTTTATTATACTATCGCCTGTGTAGTGTGTATGTCCCTGTAAGGGCTTTAATTCCTATTATGATATTATCTTTATAGAGGCTTCCCTAATTAGGGTTGTGCCTATCAATAAGACCTTTTAATAATCTTGACTAACCCAACGTGCCATCTGCTTGTGGCTTTTCTAAATTTATTGTTGATCTCCTTAATCTTTTCAGATCATAGCTAGCATCCAATACACTTTTATACTAATGGACCATTATGGGCATTATTTCCTGATATTGATTATATTAATTTGGATTGCTCTCTAGAACTTTCTATTATCAAAAGTTACTTAATGATTTTCAAAAATTTTAAATGATTTTGTTCAAATTGTTATCTCTTATTTAGTCCCAATAAGGGGACACGTGCAACTTATAAAAAAATTTGGTATACAGAAGAAGATAGTCTTAGGGCTTGTAAATGAACAAAAATTGTCAATTTAAACTATGTTTTTAATAAAATAATCTAAGTTAACTTTCTCTTTATATATCTCCCACTTTCCTCGCCCAATGTGTATATATATATATATATACATATATATATATATATACATATATATATTAAAAATACAAAATGGGTCACTAGTTCGTAATTTCTCAAGCGTCACTGAAATAACAACGCCTGAGCCACGACTCAAACTGTCGTCATTCATAGTGGAGGCTCTACTCTTCATTTGACCTAGGCAAGACTCAAAACCGATCTGACCAGTTCTGGATCTCTACCTTGTACGCCTGAGTCATGCTCTGTGTCAACCAATCAGCTTTATCACTTTCTCCCCGGTGGTGAAAGAGAGAGATTAAGAAAAATTCAAAGTTTTAAAAATTGAATTAATCAGTTTATGTATTTAGTGAATTATATTTTTCTAAATCAAATTCTCTAACGATGGTTTCCACCCTTTAAAAAAATATAATTTACTTGAGCGCTGAGACTTGATGAACTAAGTTCAGTACAACCAGTAGGGATTCAAACCTTCAACTCCCCGTCAACGTTGAAGTGTACACGATGTGACTGATGTCTTTGTAAACGTGTACACTGATTTGGGTCGTTATATTTGACGTCAATATCCTTAGCCTTTCAGTCAAAAATATGATCAGCCTACAGTAGATGTACCACTTTGGAATTATTGTATTTCTCTCTCACCTTATCACCTTTTTATATCCTTGGTGAAGATAAAGCTAAATATTACACACACAGTCATGAAGAAGTGTTAAAGAAAAATGAATTCGGCAAAGAAGGGAACGTCAATGCGATAAAAAATAAATGAAACTAGTATTGGAACCTATCACCCTTCCACCAAACTTCCCGCATAGCCAAAAGTTTGGATAGCTTTCTCACCATAAGTACGTCAGTTTTATTTTCCCACAGTGTTGGTACTGTTGTCAAATTGTAATGTAGAACACGCTCACCTATTAACGTATAGGAAAACAAGGAAAGATGACAAAGAGCAGAATGTAATGATTCTCCTCTCCATTTTCAACCCAAGGGGACTGATGAAAAAGAGGACATGAAACGGGTTTGGTGAGTCACACACATCCTTCTTATACTTAAATGAATTTAGCTATATCCTTTTTGTTGTTGTTGCAGCTGTGATTCTTGCTGTTTAACCAAAGTTGAAATAAAACAAATCAAAAGGAATATGCATCCAATTAAAAATATCAATATAATTCAAAAATAGGGTTTTTATTTAATTGGAGAATATTTTGGTTTTACTATAAGGGGATATTTAACAGTATCCACAATAAATATAACACAATTTATTGAAACTAGCCAGGATCTGTGGACTCACACTATAGGTGTTGGGTTCATCCAGTTTGATTTGATAGAGAGTGGTCAGATCAAGGTTAAAATTATGGTTTCTTGTGCATAAGTTTTTTATAATTTTTTTTCCCAGTCTCCTTTCAAGTGAATGCGAGCACATTTAAAAAAAATCAATTTCTTATCCATAATTTAATAGTTTAGTTAAAATAAGCACTACCTGGATGGATGGATGTGGACGGATATTGCGGGAAGAGAAATATTAAATCAATTTTGTTTGTAGACATTTTAATTATTTAAAATAACTAAACAATAAATATAAAAGTGTTTTTCATAAAATATTGTGGGGTGGTCTCACAAATAAGAATCAGTGGCTTGATCACATATCATATTTAGGTTGATTTCCAATTAGTGTCTCAGATCTTACTTTCAGTTGTACCACTAACAATTATGATGTGATTGTCCATCAAATTGCGCGTCAGCCCGGGACAGGGTTGGAAGCTCATGAGTATGAGATGAATTCTCGCCTTCATGGTGACTGCTTCTATCTTAATTGGACAAGAGGCTTCCCGCCCCTGTGTGTGGGATATTCCTCATCCGGTAGTCCTTGCAGAGTGTCTCCTCGTGGCAGCAACGTCTAGGGGTTTTTTCCCGATGGGTGGCTAAATCTGTGTAGAGGTTGTCTGTGTGGGAGTGACTGGAAGAAGGATCACCCTTACCCCAAACTCGCCACATACTAAGCGGTTGGTAGCTAATACCTTCGAGGAAAGCTGATCAGGCCACCTGAACGAGATCCCTGATGGGCAACTTAGGATAAAAGCCCTTTTTAGGGCGATTCCTAAGGCTAGGCGTCTCACTTCCTCCAAGGCCCCAAACGGGGTCAATTAGGCAACATCCCTCTTTATGTTAGTTTATAAGATGGAATTTTGACTCCCAATAGGGAAAAACTTCAATCCCTTTGAGCAGAGCGATGCCTTGGCATTGCCTCAACTCCCTGACGTGTACACCCAGAACTCATGGAAGGAGGAGCCAACTCTTCCCTCTGATGGAAGTTTAGCCAAGGCCTAGTTGTCCGGTAATGCCGGGGATTGAAGGCAGGCACAGGATCATCGGTCTCTACATTTCTCGCTGCGCGCGTATACGCGCCTGGCTACGCTCGAAGGACACAAACAACCATCATAGGCTAGAGGAGTCTTGAGAGAGGTGTTTGTTCCCCAGAGACTAGCTGCCAGAGCCTACATGGCAAGTGCATTACACTTTTAAAAGCTTCTGACTAATATAAGGTGTAAATCTAGAGACGTAGTGATGTTCTTAAAGTCGATCAATTCTCTGATAAACTTAACTGGCCAATTCTCTCTAACCAATTATTTGATTATTTGAACATATTGTTGATGGGAGACATAGCATATAAGCTTTAATAACTAAATTATATTTAGCATTATTTTTTTGAAGTTATTAATAAAAGTGAAATATGTTTTATAATTTTATTTTGAGTGTGACTTATTTTTAAGGATGATAATGTTAATTATAGCGTATTAAGATGAAAATTTTCAACTATACGAAGAAATAATAGAGAATTCTTGAGATTCAAAGCTGCTACAGGAAATAAATAAATTTGCCTTTATGCATATATAAATAAACATTTGATAAGAGTTTTAGACTGAGAACATTTTATTGTGTTATTTATTCATATCACTACAAAATTGTTTAAACTATTTTTCATAAGAAACATGCCCAGGATTACAATTTAATGAAATTTTAGTATATACATTCCAAGCACCCTAAGTTACCAAAGATATAAAGTTTACAGATCATAGTAAAACTTATAGATAAATTTAAGTCATTTCACAATCATAATTTTTAAATACACTGCCTTTTTTAAAGTATTACAATGTTTGTTTTACTTGTCAGATGATATAGGATGTTGATCTCTTATTAACTTTGTTGCAACCCAAACTTATCTCGATATAGGATAAATCTGATGGGTTATCCGATTATTGAAGAATAAAAATTAAATTTCTTCAACAAGTCATATATCTTGCCGTATAAAATTAATTAATATGGTTGACAACAAATCTTGAAAGTCGTTTGGTGCTGGAGAATATCTATATATACATACAAGGATTCAAGCACAAAGATTGACTTGGCAGCTTTAGGTGGGCTTTAGCCTGCTCAGTTAAGTTATAAGTGGTATGCTGGTAAAACTAATACATTTAGAAAGTTTACTTTAAATACGACAATAATATAAATAGTTTTTATCGGTTGAGAATTGATTTTCCTCAAAGTTGTTTTTTTATTCCTTTGTCTAGGCCAATATTTGTTCTTTTATTCACAGTTCACCCACCTAATTCTTTTTATTGTGAGATGGTTCCAAACAAATCAAATATAGCCTTTACGAAAAAACACAAAGGGTCGCCGATAAAAATGTATGGTGAAAAATCAAATCCTATCATGTGTTGTACTGACAAAGAGTCGAAGTCCTTATTAATATTAACAAAGCCTCATAATTCTCCTACCAAAGCCACCACTATTCTCGTGTGTGGTCCAATGCACGTAGCTAATCTCTTTAACATATCCTTTGACTTGCTGATTTCATTTGACACTGGTTTATGCTCTAGCTTGCGATCATAAAGTTTAACAGGGCACTCTCTAACTATCAGTTCTGTGATGTAACAGGATATAATCTTGTATCGTAGAAGGGTGTATTATTCGTATCTAGTCAATTATCTGTGGCGTGTAATTAACTGAGACAATCCACCTCCCTCTCTCAAAAGCATTTACAAAGAAATGAGGTATTTTGGAACTACACTAAGTGTCTAATCAGGTTTCACAAAAACTTTTTCAAATAGTCATGTAGTGTTTAATTTGGTTGTATGGTGTCTCTATGTGATATATGTGTTAACTTTCTCCCTTCCTCGACACTTCTGTACCACCCACAACGCATACACACACACACACAGACACACACACACACACACACATTGTGAGGCCTTATTTTAATTTGCCCCACGTATTTACGAACAATCTTTTTTATTTTTAATACCATATCTTACTACCCATCCGGGTTATACGCATACTTACTAATTACGCTAATGGTTTTAGGCCCTAGGAAAGTTATATTTAAAGTAAGTGTGCCCACATTTTCAAGGAGGCAGATTGGAAAATAATTTTAGAAATAAACCTCAGTACACCTGACAGAGATTCAAACCTTGATCTCTCCGTCATCACCAGTCTAATCTACTACGAGAATAGCATCATACACAATGCAGCCACCGGAGTGGGTACTATGCATCTTGTACACCCACATGTTTACTAATGAGGTAGGTTGGAATAAAATAGTATTTTATAAAAAATTTTACCCAGATTTGCTTTATTGGGTAAGGAAAAAACATTTAAGGAAATAACACATTCAGTAAACCTAGTCAAGATTCAAACCCTGACCCTACTTTCAACATCCAACTAGACCAAATAAGGTTTTAGGCCTTTTCGTAATCAGCGATGTTTGACCATATAAATCCAGTAGAAATTTAGTGAAATATCTTTAAAAATAACCCTCCTTATCTTGATTTTTGAGCTTAGAGTATTTAACTTTCTAATATAATATAATATAACCCGAACGAACCAATAAATAAATTAATGATTATAAGAATATATACGAGTTGTCTTTTTACTTTTTTAAAAATGGGAGCTGAAACGATGGACACACGGACAGATATTAATTGTGTCAATGGTAGTAAGGTTAAAGTTAAAATAGTAACCTAATGGTTTTTATTTATAAATTATGTCACACTCTCCCTCCACTAAATGGTGGTACATGGATCTTTAGACTCTACCTACTTTTATTATACCCTATTAGTGTAAATATGTCGATAGCCTGGACTAGTAGTATGACCAGATTCACAAAATTAGATAAAGATTATACCACTCGATTTTAAGAATGAATGTGAAAAACTAGGCATAAGGTCCTAGTTTAAGTTAGTTTTTAGGGCGTGTGATGATATAATCTGTGCATTTATAAAACAGCCAAAGGAAAAATATTCGTTAAGACAAAAAACTACTTGTGAGCTTTGAGATTCTGTCCGACAACTTAGCTTAGATAGTAGCTTGTTTGTCTGTTGATTTCAGGGTACAGAGCTTTATTAGCTGTATAGACTGAAAACTAATCATTAGTTAAATTGATGATTTCCCTTCCAGGGTGCTACCGAGGGTCTGGGTGCTGTGTCTGGTTTAAAATTGAGTCAGTTTGTGATGAAATCAGTTCACTTAGAAAGTGCACCTTAAATACCCAACATTTAAATCATAGAAAGCCCACTTTGGTGGCTGCGTGGTCTGACGATCCACTCTCGTGTTATATTAGACTGCCGATGATGGGGGGATCAAGGTTCAATCCCGGCTGGGTGCACTTAGGTTGGTTGTTCATAAATGGGTTTCCACTCTACCTCTACGCAAATGTGGATGCACTTCCTTTCAATTAAACCTTCCTAATCCTAACCATTATTCTAATTAGTACATAGGCGTACAAACCGAATGGATAGTAAGATGTGGAGCTAAAAAAAAGCTTTGCTTCTGACGTCACTCCCCATCTCATTCTAGTGGATAACTCAATATCTTTGCTTCTGACGTCACTCCCCATCTCATTCTAGTGGATAACTCAATATCTTTGCTTCTGACGTCACTCCCCATCTCATTCTAGTGGATAACTCAATATCTTTGCTTCTGACGTCACTCCCCATTTCATTCTAGTGGATAACTCAATATCTTTGCCTTTTTGTCTGTGTGATAAAATATTCTAAATGATATATGAGGTCATTCTACATCTGTGATTCCTTGAGAATTTATCACCTTTTTTTGTGTGTAAATAATGAAGTATTCAGCATGCAATGACGATGGTAAGAGGGGTAGTTTTGAGTACGGTCGAATGGGAACCAACTCGCAATTGGGGTCTTGTCACACCTGAAGGCTATTAATATTCTCACTACGAGGTCGCTAGTAAATCATATCTCCTGCCAAGGGATATCAAAGGCACGTGTGGTGAGGCTATATATTGAATTCTGATTGTCAAATGTGTACAGATATTAATCGAGGTGTGTTGAACAATGGGAGGGGCTTGGGTGGTCCAAATTGTTGGTCTTAAAGGCCGGATAACTGCTTCATTTTAAGAAGATGGAAATTGTTTTTAAATAATTAACTAATATACACTGTCCCCGCACCAGTGGGCACGTGAATTAAATATCAAGTCTATTTCATCCAATTTGTTAGTAGCGGGGAGGTCAGGGTTCAAGCCCCACCCAGTTGTACTGGGATGGTTTTTCCTAAAAAATAGCTTATTACTCTTCAATCTCTCAAATATGGGTGCCTTTACTTTTACTTGAATATTAACTTGCCTCGTGGTCAGAACTTCAGGATCCTGAACTAGAGGTACTGGGCTCAGTTCCTGGTTGGTACCGGGAAATTTTTATAGAATGGTAAATAATTCTTATGGTCACTAGGAATTTTTTTAGTTAAACTTAAGCTAAGTTCAGATCTTATATAGTTACCCCGTCATATTCATCATCGTCATTCACTTATCGTATCGGGACATGTAAAGAACCCCAATGGAAGGGATTTGTACATTCGGGCCCCCCCTGGCCAACGGTACACTAGTCAGCTTGATTCAAACGTTCGCCGAAAATAGAAAGCAGAATATGCCTCAGTGGTGTAGCAATTCACACGCTGTATGTTGACCCATGTTTCATTGCAACGCAAACGTTAAACGCTATTTATCAAGATATTTTAATTTCTAGTGGATGAACATATATTTTAGATCATTCTCCCTATTGATGTTAACAAATTATAACGCTGTGTCGTGTCACAATCCAATACATCAATACAAACGCTTTACATTAACCAGTTATTCCTAATCTCCTCACAAAGGCCAACAAAATTGTTTGCTTGCTTCTGGCTGTAGAGCGCATGCGTTGTCAAATACGCATGCGTAGTGATTTGAGATGGTTGGTTCTGAGATTTGATTGGTTCTCCTGTGCCGAACATATCAGGCAGAACGGATGAAGTAAAAACAAGTTGAACTTTAGCTGAACAGCTTGCGTTGATAAGGCGGAAATTTTGTGATTAGCTTATAGCTCGTCACGTGACTAAGTTTTTGTTCTGCACTTGTTCTTCGGCGAAGGTGTGAATCCACATGTACTGAATAATCTTTCCGTGAACTAATTTACAAATTAGTGGAGCCCAGGCACGCCATGATTACTAACTAATATATTGCTCTTATTTAGTCACTAGCATTGTTAAAATATATGAATCTAGTCCAACTTGTGTGAAACACGTTTAAAAAAATACATTTTTGTGGCACTACCAGATTTTAAAATTCGTCCTAGTTTTATTTTTAACTAAAATAAATCTAGAAATGGAGCTCACTTGATGAAATGCGCCCTTCAAAGAAAATACGAATTTGGTAGCAAATCTAGGATGAAGTGACACTTTAAGTTATGCTAAAATGCATTTTTTTATTATTAATGTTTAAAATAGCTTATTAATTGTTTAGTTAACGATTTGTTGTTCTAAATAATAAAACCACTATTGAGGACAGATAAGATGTTCGTGATGGCTATAAGTTTGAAAAACTTGTGTTGAAACCATATTTTATTTTATCTATATTTTGGATATGTAAATAATTAATACACTAGACATTATAAATGAGGGCATTTTATTTAAAATACTTTTAATTATTTTGACGCTTTAATGGGCGCGTGGGCTAAATGTGTTACCTTGGTGTAGTGAGATTTTCTAAATTATTTTCCACTTTCCCTCCACGCAAATGTGAATAATTTCAATTTACTTTCCTCATTTATACTTCATAAGTGTGTATCTTCAAAATTTGAGCAGGTAGTTAAAATGCTGGATAAAAATTATAATTTAGCAATAAAAATCTTCTCTATTTATTTTTTGTTTCAATTGTGTTGTAAATTTTCTTTTATAATGAAAATAACTCCTTTCATTTATAACAAAGAGACTAATTTGTAGCTCACTATGATATTGTTAATGGAAAATTTTGGCTACATTAATTTTAAATCAAATCAAATAAAATTAATGTTAGAATATCAAATATTATTAATAACAAGTTGAATAACATTCGAATATTGATGACGAATGAATTTAAAAAATTAACATAGAAGGACCTTTATTTTACATTCGTATTTAGGATTGGATTAAATTTTCATGAATTGAAAAACATTTTTTTGAGGAAGACCACCTGTTCTATCTATCATTCACAAAACACCATACTAGTAATAATAATAATAATAATAATAATAATAATAATAATAATAATATTTTAAGATCATAAATAAAATGGTCATAAAATTATTTTATACATTCGTGTTATTTTGAAGCCACGAGGCTTTAATCATGTCCGCTCCTTTCTCTGCAATCATAATTGTAGGAGCATTTGTGTTTCCACGAACTAATCTTGGCATTATAGAAGCATCTACCACTCTTAGATTTTTAATTCCATAAACGTTGAGCTGAGGGTCAACAACAGCCTCGGTGTCATTAGAGGGTCCCATTTTACAAGTTCCAACAGGATGAAAAACAGTTGCGGTAGTTGTCCTCACTGCACACCTCCAATAAGGTTCTGTAGCAAACGTAAAGTTTTCACATCCTGGTAACAAATTCGTATCAAGTACAAAGCCTTTACTTCTAAAAGCGTGTGTTTGCCCGAGCCTAAGACCAAACTCCAGGCCTTTAACCATTATAAGAACATCAGAATCCACTGCAAAGTAATTGGGATTAGCGAGAGCTCTGTCCAGAGGGTCAGTTGATTTCAAAGTTACCCTTCCTCTGCTTACAGGCCTGAGAAGTATTTCACCAACTATAAATCTATCATAGTAAGAAAGGGGACTAGGATATACTTTTTTACTGCTTGGATTATTCACCCTACCTATAAACATGTACTCTATAGCATCATCGGGGTTTTGTGGTTTATCGAAAGCCACTGTTTGTGTTACACCAGTTGATGCTAAATGTCCCGTTGACGTCGTCATATATTCTAAATAATCATTTTCTTCCTGTGAGCAATGCAATTTGGAGGTTTCGTTTAGAAGGTACACAACCCCAGAAGAATAAGTATGGTCGTGTAAATTGTAACCAACTCTCAAATCAGCTATTACTGGAATTCCAAGCTCCTCCAAATGTTCTCTTGGTCCAACACCTGACAGCATTAGTACTTGAGGAGTGTTTAGAGATCCAGCGCTTAGAATCACTTCTTTCGTTGCCATAGCAGTGAATACTGTATTTCTGTCCTCATTCAAAATATACTCCACGCCATAAGCTACTCTACTTTGAGGATTGATCAAAACTCGTGTAACAGTAGCATAAGTAATTACTTTCAAGTTGGGACGAACATATCTGACTGGTTGGAGATATCCTCTGTTCGTGCTCCATCTTCTTCCATTGTAGGCCGTGTGCTGTGACCTTAGCACCAGCCCTTCCTGATGAGCTCCATTAAAGTCACCTTCATTATAGCCCAACTCTTTGAGGGCCTCCACAATTGTCACTGCATTTTCATCTAAGTGACGAAATTGCTCGACATTCAATGGACCATTAAAACCATGGTAATTTGGGTCTACAATTGAAGGATCATGGTTGTTTTCTGATTTAATGAAATAAGGAAGTACGTCTTTAAAGGCCCATCCATTGTTTCCAAACTCTTCCCATTGGTCATAGTCCTGTGGATTACCTCTAACATACACGATAGCGTTCAAGACACTGCTTCCTCCAAGAACCTTCCCTCGAGGCCAAAAGCAGCCTATACCATTACAAGATCTTTCGTCTGGGACAGTCCTGTACGACCAGTCCAAGGAATTGTCCGAATTGAAGAGAGCTAGTCCGGGAATATCTGCAAAATCAGGTTCCTCGCCTCCCGCCTCAAGGAGAAGGACGTTCCAACTGTGTATCTCCGAGAGCCTTCTGGCTAAAACGCAGCCTGCAGACCCTCCTCCTACTATTATGAAGTCATATTCTGCATTGTTGGAATCAAGCGGTGACATGTTTGGAGGTTGGACGGCTAACAGTGTAGTCATGAGGGTCATAAAGGTGTTGGCCGTGTTGATAACACATGCGGTACTGTTGATTGTCGCTGCGGTTTCCATGATATATTAAATCAACCTCTCAACCTGAAATAGTAAATTTATATTATTATTACTACAGAAATAGTTAGTTTGGGTGTTTCATAGTATCTTCATAGTATCTTTACATAGACCCACAGCCATACCTAAAATAATTAATTAGATACACATAGCCTAATTGACTATTAATCTATTTTTTATTGTTTTTTCATAATAGTTTATAATTTATTTAGTCTATGGTAACAAAATGTCTTCTATCGTGTTTGGATCCATTTTATTCAATAATTAAAATTGATGTGCATTTAATTTTACATGGTGGTGATAAAAATACATTTGTAGAAATATTATGATACCTTTTAATAAGTATTTGTTTTAAATATAGTTTAGATCAGAACAAAAAACCAATGTTTACCCCGAAAAATAACAGTTTTTTTATTAATACGTTCAAAACAAGGAGAATTAAGGACTTAATTTAATGGCTGGAGGGATATGATGAGAAGGAATGTAATAATTTAGCATTCTCTCAAACCTTTTAATTTGAATTAAATTTGTGTATTAAGTAACTATCACAAGAGAAAATAGATACTCCCCCCCCCCCNCACCGAACAACATGAGAGTAAATTTCTTCCAACCAGCCTTATTTTGGTGTAATAATTCCTATCAATATGAATAATAGTTTGAAAGATTTCCTAAAATGAATATAATCTTAATGCATACACCACCCCTCTCCATATCTCTCCTAAATAATGATTTCTGACTAGAAGATTTTTAACATTTTTGAGATTTTAAGTAAATTTCATTTTTTAAGATACAAACTGAAGATTTATTAATGGGATGCATGTCATTGATTAGTTACAGGAATGTAAAAGAATTTATAATAATATACTGGATTAGTAAATTCATTATCTTTATAGCTCCAGAGATATCTTAATTGGGGTCAACTGCTTACCCGTCAATTTTTTTATATAAATGAATTACCGTACCTATTTATTTTGAAATAAGAAATGTTTACTCATGATAAATTTAATTATAGATTTCTCTTTTAGTTTGCCTGAATGTGTAAATAAGTTCTATAAATAGGTGAGACTCCCCCTTTATTCTGAATTAAAAAAATATATAATATATTTTCAAAATGTTTTTGGGGAACAATAACGTCAAATTATAAATTAGTAGCAGTTTGACCCGTTTTTCTCACTGGTAAGCCACTTCAAACTGTATCCAATTAGGAAGATCAAACATCGGCACCATCATTTGGTTAGTTTCTATGCGTGCAATACTAAAATAACGACGGTAATCAGAAACCAATAACTAACTAATAGATTTCTAAGAGAATTCTTAGAAAAAATAGTTACGGTACCTAGTTCATAAACTGAGTGTACAAACAAACGCAATCAATTGACAACGTGATATTTACCTAGGAACGATCATAATAAAAGTAAAACTAATTAATATGAATTGTTACAGAAAAAGTTGAAATACACCAATGACAAATAACCAAAGAACATAGATGAAATAATATACTTTGTTACAAATCATATTAAATATTTAGCATCATTCTTTTACAAAGACAATAATAATCCTCAAGCTCTGTCACCCTAACTTGTTTATTTTAATTTTTATGTCACTAATTATTTTATCCTTCGATTTTAAACAATGCTATCTTAATACTAATGAATCAACTTTAAGATAATATTTAGGGTTTGTATTCGTTTATGTATATTTTACATCTTCCTTTACAAACTAGATTTGCCACTATATCGAAAAGAGTTTTTCATTTTAGGAAATTTTTTGGGGCCCGAACCCCATTTCCCAGCACTCTAGCTTTAAATTACAAGTTTTTCAACGTTTATGGCTATATTGGTGAATTTAAATTTTCTTGCATGAAGAAAAGTAAATCTTATAATAATTTGGAAATATATCAATTTACTTCCCCCCTTCCTCTTCAGTTCCTACATTCCCAATTCGAAATTTTAAGACTTATATTGGTTATTTTACATGTTTTTTAACATTACTACAGAATTTAAACTTTACCACATCAAAATAGTATTATAGATGGTATAGATTATAAGCTCTGAGATTTCTTGGGGTTTAATATGGAAATTCCATTTGTTTAGACGTCTTAGGGATATCCATGAAGATCTATTAACGTACAGTACATAACAAATTTCAATCATTTTACTCCTCCAAAAAAATTATTTTTATGTTTTTTATATTAGATTTGGAAATTTTGATGTAATCCGAACCTGCCCTTCCCATTTTACACTCCCTCAATTTGAAATTTAATAATTAAAAACTTAATGCTGTTTGAAGAAATCTATATATTCACCCTACAAATATCACAGTGAGAAGTAGTTTAATATTTTAGTTTTGTAAATTATGATATTACTTCATAAAAATAACTAGTCATTAAAATTGATTTGGTCCCTAAATTTTTAAGAAATTTAAACTTTTACGTCCCTTGATTTTTCTTTTTACTTGCACATCCCCTTCCTCATCCCTCCACTCTATTTCTTAGAGTATAATTTTGAAATTTAAAATGTTCTCACTTTTATATTTATTTGGTACTTGGATTGTTCCCTCTTCAGCTTGTCAAATTCCGGTTACTATACACATGTATGGGTAGTTTTTTAAATAAGTTATTGAATTTCTAAGTCCCAGCCAGCTCTTTCCCCATTTCTCTAGCTCTCACTTAGAAAGTTCAAATTTTAGTTTTGATGTAGTTAAAAAGTCCTTATACCTGCTGGCATAATTTAAATTTTCCGTCCCGCTTATAATTTTTTCTTTGTTTTACCCTTTCCCTTATTTCCTGGGGTTCCATTTCAGATTTTAAATATTCTAACTCTTATGGTTATTTGGGATGGTCTCTTTTACTTTATTTCCAAATTTTGAGTCTTTACCACACTGGTAAGTAAAGGTTTCTATTAGTTTTGGAAATTTTAAATCCCACATCCCCATTCCAATATATTATCTAGCTAGCATTTATACATTTCAATTTCTAAGATATAATATGTTATATAGAGTTGTCCTGCTAATTGATTACGCAATTTAAATTTCCTTCCACACAAATATTTTGTTTTTTCAAACCTACTCCACCCTATTTCTCGAGGTCCCCCCAGAGCTAGATAGTAAGGGCTGTCTCAGTTCTTTGATGTTAGCGCTGCTGCCTTAGTACCGCTAGTTGGAGGGGGAAACATTGTCGTGACGTCACAGCTCTGCTACTGCTTACCATTACCTGCTACAGCCCCACGTGTTCCTTCAGTAATATGCCAAATCGTGATGTTTAATTGTATAGTTTTTTTACCTCTGATTATGAGTATAACATAAAAATTGGTTTTGTATGTTTACCACAAAGTAAAATACTATAAACAACTGCTGTTCTATCTTTGAATATAACCAGTCAAACTGAACAAGATGATAAATTGAAACTGGCTCTGTTTATAGAAGAACGATTTAATGTTAAACGTACTCATTTAGCTGCTTTGGAGATAATTAAACATTTAAGTCCTAAGAGTCTACTCGTTGAAATAAACGAAACTGTTACGACTAATCTCCTGCCCTTTGAAGGAGATGATATTGTTAAACGTGATAACTTTAAACAGCTATAAACAGTTGCTTGAAGAAAATAAAACACTAAGGGAAACTGTAGAGTCCTTGAAAACCAAGTTGAATTTATTTAAAAAAAAGTTTATCGCATTTTTTTTAAATGGCTTGTTAAAATAAAAGCCATTCCAAACGAATTAGTAAGCATGTTGGTGGAACAAAAGAATTAAAACGAGAATTATACTTAATCAAACTTGAATATGAAGAAAAATGGTCGTACAACTACCTGTGTCACAAAACTTTTAGCACCCACACAATTACAATCATTGGCCTGTAAGGGAAAGATTATTAAATGGACTAGTGAATACATTTTACGTTCAGGTCCCTATCCCGTAAAGCGTATGACTTTTGGAGGGAAAAGCTTGTATTTTCTTTGCCTTCTTTAGAGTATAAATCTATTGTAAACGAGTTAAAGACTTTTTTTGAATCACCTCATGGCGAGAAAATGTCATACAGGTGGCATAATGTTTTCATAAAGAACTTAAAAATGCCATCTAATACATTTCCTCATGCAGTAATGTAGGACTATGGACATATGTGAAGGAATTAAAACTTTGATTAGAATTATACACACACATATATATATATACATATATATATATATATATATATATACACACATATATATATATACATATATATATATATACATATATATATATATATATATATATATGTGTGTGAGCGAAGTGAAACAAAGAAAGCTTAGAAATGGATACAATCCAAGAAAATTTAAAATTTATTGTGTATATTAATTATTATATAGCTATTTCTTAAAGTTTTACAGCCAGAGATTTGCTCAAAGAAACTATTCTAATAATTATTGTTAGTTACTCTTAGTTTTGAAACTGAAATAACTGTTGGTTGTGTACTGTAAGAGTTAAAATATTTTTTTCCTAGTTTAGTTTAAATATAGTTTTATTATTATTATTATTATTATTATAGCACTGCGTCTTACTACCCGTTCGGGTTATACGCTTCAGTACTAATTACACTAATGGGTTAGGAATTGGGAAGATTGAATTATAGAGGAAGTGAACCCACATTTGCGTGTAGGGAGAGTGGAAAACCATTTAGGAAAAACCACTCCCAGTTCACTCGAACTAGATTCGAACCTCGATCTCCCCGTCTTCGGCAGTCGAGCTCAACATGACTAGCGCGTTAGCCAACTACGCCAACTAGGCGGGTAAATCTAGTTTTAGAATGAAAAGATAAGAACGTACATAAATAAATGTAAATATGTGTGAAATAAAACTATGTTTGGAATATTATTAACCTAAGTACCATTATTTTAAATATAACGACCGTTGTGTTTAATTATTATTAAATTAAAACCCAACAACAATTTCAATACATCTAATACACAATGTTTAGTTACAATACCCAAAATAGTTTCATTTATTTTATCGCGATGAATTTTAAAGTTTAAAACTAAATTAATAAATGAAACTATTCCTTTTTTTAGTATTTATCTTTAAATAACTAGTACATGATTTGTTTTTACTCAAATGTATTAGTTTTTTTACTTGCTTACTTATTTTTCTTTATTATTAGGCCCTACTATATTAACAACAAATAAGACGCGATGCTTAAAAAACAATATTAGTTGAGATTTTTTTAAATTATTGAATGTTTAGGTTTAATTCATTAAGGTTTACTACATTGCATAGTGATTAATGTTACTAGTGCGAATATTACTGTACTTAAAAATAGAATAAGCCTAGTACAAAAGTAAAAGCTACGAACATCTTTTAATTATAGCGTATTTAAAATTAATAAGTTGAAATTATCATCAGTGGGCTCAACACAGTCGTGTAGTTCCTGATAAGTGTGATAGCATACACACAAATAGTATATTAAAGGCTGTGTATGTAGCCATGTTATGAGAGAGCCGGTACAGCGCAGCTGTCAGAGCAGTGACGTTACTTCTTGTTTGAGTAGGTGACCACTTCCTGAGCCAGAATGAGACAACTTTAACATATAGCCCTGGGTCCGTCAATTACAAATAAAGGACGTTCAGACATTTATAATTATTTGGTGTGGTCCCTTTAGCTGCCTGCTAAACTTCTATTTCTTACCAAAGTGATAAACAGTTATCTGTATTAGCTTAGATCCCCGCCTCCCCTTTTCTACAACGCACATCGGGATTCATAATATGGCTGCCGTTCACAAATTTATGTTATATTCGTATTCTGTGAGCCGAAAAAACCCAAAATAAGTCTATCGAATAACATGAGATTTCTCACTTTCCTCTGCCCCTCTCCATCCATTTAGGGAATCAAATTCGAAAAACCCTAGGAAACTATCAACCCATTATAGAACTAAATCTTCGTTTTATATTTCAAGGCAATATGCTCCCTAGTGAAAAAGTCAGATAAGGGAAATTTGAGAATTTTCAACTCCACTTTTCACTCCCCAGAGGTCTAATTTCTAGAACCCATTTTATTTCTTTCACGATGCGATCTGTGTGTGTGTGTGTGTGTGTCTGTCTGTCTGTCTGTACCACAGCCTAAGCCTAAGCCATTTTAACGATCTGTCTAAATCTTGTATCTAGGATGTTCATAAAGTTCTCCCGTGAAATTTCTGGAATTAGATATCCAGATATTAATGATAGTTTATTGAAAATCAAAAAGAGAAAATTTCTATTCTCTCAATCCACCTTAACTATTTTAATTGAATTTTGAATGTAGGCACTAGTTAACATTACAAACAAATTCGCAACTCTCAAGTTCTCGCTAAGATGAATTTGAGTGTACTTTGCCTAGACGGAAATATCCAATTTTTTGAATATTCCCAAAACTATTTGAGATATGAAATATCTTATTATTGTAAAGTTTAAGTAATACTATATTACTATAAAATGAAGTAATACTAAAAATAGAAATGTTATATTTAAAATACATTTTTATAAAACTAGTATTTTTTCTAAGATAAGCTATAAGAAAATCTAATTTTTATAGTGTCTTTGAAATATGAAATTGATTGTTATAATACTACACCTTAGATTAGTTAGTAGAGTGTATGTATACTGAACTAATGGTCTTGGGTTCGAATCCTGGCATGTCACAATATTATCATTAATGAAATGTAGGTTTCCCCTTTCATAATGATGAATTAACGCCCAGGGGATGGATGTTGTGTCTGTTAAAGATTTAGGTTAGTTTATAAATCGTTTGTTGATATAAATAATCAGTCGGCTCAGAATGTGCAAGTTAAATACCTCAAATAAATTAAATATATGATTTTTGGTGGCCATAGATATTCTTATTTCCTCAATGTTTCTGTAACAGTGTAAATTATTTCTTTAATCCCCTATGGTGTAGTGTTTCTGAAACAATGTATAATATCTTGTTTCACAAAACTTAAAGAGTTGTTAATAAGTGTATATGTATATATTTTAAAATAAAAAAGAGAGAAAGTGTGGGCAATGCACCATACACTTTGTTTTAAAATATATAGAGACTATAGCTCAATTTTCACAGAAAGGGTCTATTGTAAGACACACTTTCTTTGCGAACAAAATAATTAACTTTTTATTTTATTAATGTTATTTTATAGGTATTGATAATATCTATCGAAAGTGATAACTGCTGATAAGATTTGGCATATGAATTCGAGAAAGTAGACAAAGTAACTTTTCAATATTTCAGATAAGAACTTTTATGAACGTAGCTGAAATTTACCTCCGACAAACTTCTAAATATAGTATTTCAGTTCCATGCTAATATTATTATATGGCTATCCTTTTAGAAGTAGCAACATTTAATGTATGCAGTTGAAATTTATACGCTAAGTTTAGCATGCCAATAATTAATTGGTGGTGACCTGGTGGTCTAGGGGTAAGGTGTCAGACTTATGTGCTGGGGGTCGATGGTTTAATCCCGGCTCAGATTTATTTTATTGCCAAACCCTTCCTTCACCTCTGACAAGCTGTGTATTAATCAAAACTTGTGAATGTGAGGAATTCCAGGCCTCTACAGTGGTTCGAATCCCACGTTAAACTTTAGGTCCTCCATTTCATCTCACAATCACCCTACCATTACACATTAGCGTAAGTGCGTATAACCAGAATGGTTATTAAGACGTAGGGATAGTAATACTACTACTACTACTACTACTACTACTACTACTACTACTACTATTACTACTACTACTATTACTACTACTACTATTACTACTACTACTACTACTATTACTACTACTACTACTATTACTACTACTACTACTATTACTACTACTACTACTATTACTACTACTACTACTATTACTACTAATAATAATAATAATAATAATAATAATAATAATAATAATAATAATAAACTGATAGTATTTTTAAAAAATGTTTAAAACCTCTGGTCTAGTTAAGTCAAATTAATAAATTAAGTATATGAACATCAAACATGTTATATTAGGCTACTGTGAACAGTATTATATCAAACATTATTCGAAAATGATGGAAGTTGATGTTTACTAAATTAGAAGCTCAAATTTTATTTGATATTTATGATCTAAATTAACCTATTTTATGAATAAATACTTGAAAACCCTAAAAAATAAAAAAATAAACCAGCAGTGCTAATTATTAAAATAGAATAAAATAAGTTTAAAAATACGGAGTACTTACCTAACAACGAATGAGACCACTTTATCTAATGCAACTTATAGTTGTAAAATATGAGAGTTACCCAAACTATTAATAGGGATATGCACAATATACACAAGTATAAGTTTGTTTGGCTTGTGTATAATTTAAACAAGTATTATAATTTGCACGAATAATATCCCTCTTCTAGGATGCCAAGCTTCAAACTTTATTTACTTTTTAAGAAAGCTTTGGTTGAACTGTTAAATGCTTCAAATGAGAGACATGTTACTTTAGTTATTGTTGCTTTTATACTTGATCAGTTTTGACTTCAACTGCTTGTCTATATATGCAATATTTTTATTATTTAAAAAAAAAGCTTATCATATTTTATAAATTGGACTCATTAATTTTTAATAATAAATAGTTTACTATAATCTCGATGTATTAATGGGTTCTGTCAACATATTCATTGTGTTTGAATTAACCTTTTTATAACAGTCCTTATCTATGGTACTAACTAACTGCAAGCGCCCGGCGTTTCTCAGGTAGAAAACTAATCACTACTATATTAAACTGATAGCAGACTATGTTGGAAACATTTTTAATATCTCAAACTGGTGTTTACACGATAAATCTTCAGGCTTGTGTTGGCCTATGTGTAGGGTAAAATATACTGTTGTTGGGTTTTCTTTATAGGATTATCATTTTTGAAGTTGTCCGCACAGGTAGTCACGTGGCTAAAATATATTATTATTATGTTCCTTGGTTTTAGATTTACCATTGCCAATGATCACGTGTTCTACGATATCAGGCTAGCAATATTTGTAAAACTATAAACCAAGGTTAATCTAAATTCGTAGGCACATACCAAGTATCCACTTTATATTTATTGGTATTTTAGTTAACTGAATTTGTGAACACCAAGGTGAACATCATTGGATGGAAATTTAAAAATAAACACTTTAAGGTATTCAACATAAAGATTGCCCTAGATACGTATTTAATTATCTAGTGTTTTTCTTGGTTTATTGTTTTTAAAGGTGCCCGCACCAATTCTCGACCAGTCTAAGGCATAAAATAAAGCTCGTAATATATAATTTCAAACAATACATAAAATAAGGTGCACACTAGGGTGGATCGAAAAAGAGAAAAGTTAGCGTAGTGGAACCTTCGAGGCAGTGAGATTGTTGGTTGATTTTAGCTGGTTGGTACTCAGGAAAAGCTCATGTAGGTGTTATTAGGATTTCTAAGTACATATCTCTTATGATAAATTGACATTTGGATGGACTGACTCACTCTAATGGGAGAAGGTAAATCGTGCCTTAAAAGAGGAACTTCAACATCAACAGGCTGACTGGTGCTGTTTTCTCGACGTAGCAAAGGCCTTCGACCATGTTTGGCACGAAGGTCTCCTTTTCAAATTCCTCTCCCTGAACCTGCCTTTCTACCTAGTTAAGGTTGTTCAACCTTATCTTTCCCACCGCACCTTCTCCACTACCTTTGGGAACACCACTTCCCAAGTCAGAAGCATCCGGGCTGGAGTGCCGCAGGGTTACCTTGTGGGCCCGGTACTCTTCAGTCTGTACGTGAACGACATTCCGAAATCCCCAGACAACAAGTTAGCACTGTATGCGGACGACACGGCTCTAGTAGCGGAGTCGTGGCGAGGGCAGCTGGTGGAGAGGCGACTCCAGACGCACCTGACGCAGTTGGAGGGGTGGCTGACTACCTGGAGAACGAGTATTAACGTGGAGAAGAGTACAGCAGTGCTCTTCACATGGAAAAGAAAGTTCTACAGGCCGGCCCCACTCCGGCTGTTCGGAGAACAGATCAGATGGGCGGACAGTGCTAAGTACTTGGGACTTANTCTGACACTGTACAAGGAGTTGCTCAGACCGATCCTCGACTATACGTTTCCCGCATGGGGCCACCTGGCGGACACGTATATGAGGAGGATGCAGGCATTCCAGATCGTATGTCTGAGGATCATTGTGAACGCACCTTGGTATGTTCGAAATGTGACTCTGCATCACGACATGGATATGCCTACCATCAAGGACCACTTCCGGAACCTGGCGCAGTCCTTCTACGACAAACTTCCTGGTACTACCAATCCTCTTATCCAGGGGCTTGGGAACTACGCCATCAACCCTGAAGGGTGCCATCGACGTCCCAAAGCCCTGCTCGGATAAGCGAGATGTGTCAACAGTGGTTTGGGAGGCTCTCACCCAGCCCTCCATAGAGTAGTGTCTCCACATGTAACTCTAAAAAAAACCCTATTCGGTTTACCACACCTTCGTTTTTCCCCAATAATATTAATAATATGCTTTTCTTTGTTTCAGTAACTTTGCGAAATGTGACAACCCGTCAGTTTAGTATCCGAAAACCTCATGGTGTGACCAATTGGTCGGTACGTGTTGGAATTTGCTCTCGTGCTCCCCTTCAGGGTGCATTAGAGCATGCTATTTTGCTTCTGCGAGTAGTACTATTAAATCCTTGACATTTTTAGTGATATCCTATGTTAGTGATAATATGCGACAAATCATATTAGTGCTGACTTACGCATGGACCCTGCACGAGATTATCGCAGGTTTCTACACTTGATTTAGTCCAAGGTTTCTTTTCCTGCTCCTATTTCCACTCAGTAGGGGGATCCTGGTGGCTTTACCTTTGTATATCAGGTCTGCCCCACCCTACTCTAATAGAGTCGTATTTAGTTTCATCATTTTGCGCGTTTTAAAGTACATATGCCTTGGCTTAACGCATACGTAATACCCCACCTTAGTTTAGTCTACACGGCAGAGAGGGACACGGGGGTTTGCCATCATCTTTTTTTTCTTGACGGCAACTGTCTATCACGTTCTCACGCACCAATTAGAAGCTCCCTTTTCTCCCATTGAACAAGGCCAGGCAACAGTGGAGGGTATTTAACACGGTGGTTTCTAGATCAAATTTCAACCAATCCGGATGCGCCACCTGTTCGAAGGAGCAAAAGTAAATTGTCAAAAATCAGAAAGAGTAATATAATCTAATATCCTCTCGCTCCTTTACCTCTCACCACGACTCACGTTGCCGGGACCTGCCGCTGACCTCTTTCCTACCCCTACCCACACTACCCGTGAGACCAATGTCTAAATACAACGTCGCCTGGAGACTACACCTCGCCGAGACCTCAACCAGTTACCCCCGAGGCTTACAAACCATAGGGATAACATCCTTTACAGGCAACACTTCAAATTTGGAAAGGATCTTCCCAAAAGGGTCCTCGTAGAATCGAGCAACTATAGTTAGACCATCCAGGTAAGAAAATAAATGTGTCAAAGGTAGCTCATACAAATGAAATGTGGTTGTATGAGCCATTGGAGTAGTCTAAGTTTTCTCTTGAGACAAGTGGTTACACCACCCTCGCACCCAGTATTTACCACCATACCATCACAACCTACAGCCTCTATGTCATCAGTGACGTCAATTTTACCTTCTAAGAATTCCATCAAGCTGGCAGAAATGGAACTAGCTGAAACTTAGGATGGTGTAACATGACCCCAGAAACGTAACCCTGGTTCCTTAACAATGGTGATGTGTTTCTCACTAACTACCCTCTGATTGTATTTATTTCCGTCCTTGGTTTGCACAAGGATTTTGTCCTTACGGCCATCAAAATAAACCACAAGTATAGGATCCTGACTGAAGGCAGAATTTTCCTCCAATTCTCTCCTAATCCGCGACCTTTCTCTCCTTATTTTAGTCTGGTCTATCACAAAGGTGGAATTACTATGGGAGATAAGGCCAACGTCCTAAAGAAGGGAACTATCCACAAAAGCGACTGACCTAACTGATAAACCAAATCTGTCAATCATTAGAGGGGGGCTGTGTCATCAACACAGTTAATTGAAAGATGGTGAAAGGCTAAATAAGTAAGTCTTATTATAGCGAGAGATAACGAGTGCATTCTTAACCATTTGATAGATTTAATGCTATTCTACAGAGGGGCCTCTTGATACAGTTTTCGGCCATTCAGGCCCTCTCCCCTCTTATTCATATGTGGGTATGTTCGTTCAAGTACTAATTTATCAGTAAAGGCATTGTTTAAAACCCTGATAAATCTTAAATGAGCTTTGCCTTACCACCAACTAGTTAACATCACATGCCCGTATTTTTTAAAGTTTTTGACCAAAATAGCTAATATTTGACATCATTTCGGGGGCAGAAGATATTATCCGATTATGTCTAGATTTTGGAAATTTCTTATTGGTATCAACCAACAACTTTCACTGCTCCAAACGCTACGCTCCGCCAACTTTTCTCATTTTCAATACACCCTAGTGCAAACCTTGAAATTTCCCTAAGTAAGAATTAAGAGTTTCAGCATTCAATTTTTCTTGATTTTTAAGTTAATTAATGATGTGGTTTAAGCCATTTGGATTGTTGCAAAATAAATTTATGTAACATAAATAAAGCCGTAACAGATAAACATACTGTAGGTTTATTTAATCATGCAAGCCTGTGTTAAGTTTCATCTTGCTATTTTCTTTGGTTAAAGAAATAACCGTGCCAGAGTTCATGAATTCAAAATTGTAGAGATCACATAATATAAAAACCACCTATGTGCACATTCTTATGTTTCCTTAAGTGCAATTGTCAAGTTTTTACTTCATATGTTTTTCAGATTTGGGGCTACACATAGGGCTTTAAAGCATCAAAAAGTTATTTAACTATGTAAAAGTACGAATACAATAGGACCGGGGTGAGTACGTTAAAGTTTTCTAAAATACATAATTATATGATAAATATAAGGTGAGTATAAAGGGGACGCTAGAAAAGATCATTCTAGAGTTTTTATAACAAAGTATTTTTTTGAGTAGATAAATAAAATATTTATTTAATAGAACTTTAAGTTTAATTTTCTTCACATGGTAATATCCACAGTTCTTGAATATCTGTCATAAGATTAGAGCCATTAGATGACAAACTTTTTAAATGAAGAGAAAAAGCATTAATATCCAGGACACCCTTAAAAGATATTCAACAAATGTGGTTAACACCATGTGAAAAAATTAAACTCATTGTTTCTATTGAAGCAAAATTCTATTTATTTAGACCAAAAAAGTTTTGTATAAAATTGCAAAACATTAACCTTTGCTCGCATCCCCTAAATCCCCAGCTTGAGCTTTTTATTTTTCTTGGTTTTCAAATAATACAAACTGCTGTTTTTGTTGTTAAAGGTGTCTGACTCACAATATCAACCAGAGCCTACTCTAAATTTTACACCTCCTAGTTTATCAAAGAGAAAACTGACATATTTGAATGCAGATGTAAAATATAATATTAGTTTTAATAACAAATGTGGAACTATAATAAATGATTTTAATATTTTGTCAGATCTTTTACAAAACTCTGTAAAATGTGAGGTTTGTGACGGTGAAGATTGTGTTGAATTATATTAAAATGTGAGGTTTGTGACGGTGAAGATTGTGTTGAATTATATTAAAATGTGAGGTTTGTGACGGTGAAGATTGTGTTGAATTATATTAAAATGTGAGGTTTGTGACGGTGAAGATTGTGTTGAAATATATTAAAATGTAATGTTTGTGACGGTGAAGATTGTGTTGAATTATATTAAAATGTGAGGTTTGTGACGGTGAAGATTGTATTGAATTATATTAGAATGTGAGGTTTGTGACGGTAGAGATTGTGTTGAATTATATTAAAATGTGAGGTTTGTGATGGTGAAGATTGTGTTGAATTATATTAAAATGTGAAGTTTGTGACGGTGAAGATTGTGTTGAATTATATTAAAATGTAAGGTTTGTGACGGTGAAGATTGTGTTGAATTATATTAAAATGTGAGGTTTGTGACGGTGAAGATTGTGTAGAATTATATTAAAATGTAAGGTTTGTGACGGTGAAGATTGTGATGAATTATATTGAAATGTAAGTTTTGTGACAGTGAAGATTGTGTTGAATTATATTGAAATGTAAGTTTTGTGACAGTGAATATTGTGTTGAATTATATTAAAATGTAAGGTTTGTGACGGTGAAGATTGTGTTGAATTATATTAAAATGTAAGGTTTGTGACGGTGAAGATTGTGTTGAATTATATTAAAATGTAATGTTTGTGACGGTGAAGATTGTTTTGAATTATATTAAAATGTGAGGTTTGTGACAGTGACGATTGTGTTGAATTATATGAGGGGGCAAGTAAAAGAAAGGGTTTAGCCATAAAATTGTATTTTTTGTGTAATATTTGTGGTGAAAAAAAGTCAGTTATGTCTTCCAAGCTCTCTAGACAGAGAATGCACAGTATAAATGTTAGGTTGGCTTACGGAAGGAGATGCATTAGTAAGGGACAAAAGTCAGCCCAGACGTTGTGTGCTATGCTGGATCTTCCACCACCACCTCTAAAGTTTGGAAGCTACACTAAAGCTTTGAACAATTCTTTGAGTGAGGTAAGTCAAGCTTCAATGAGAAATGCTGCCTAAGAAGCTATACAAGATAATGGAGGGGCTTACATAGTAGCAGCTTTTGATGGAAAGTGGCAGAAACGTGGGCATACCTCACTCAATGGTGTTGTTTCTTCTACTTATTTGGATGATGGTAAGATTTTAGATGGTGAGGGCTTAACTAAATATTGTAAAAAAATACACACACTTAAATATTATAATTCTGAAATTGATTTTATGAAAATATGATAAACTAATCTCCAAACTTTATCGGGTGTTTGTTTCTACGTTTCCAGCTGTTTATCTAGAAAAATAGGCAAAATTTGAAGAATAATTTAAAACAAAATTTGTGTGATTTCGGAGGGGAAAGAGGACTGCAGTATTTATTGTTGATTTAGTAGGCGTTTTCAAGGTTATTTTAAGGTAAACTTTGTTTTTTAAATGTAACAATATTGGGGAATCTTATTCTATGCAAAGAACTAACAACTCTTTTATGAAACATTTTTCATTTGATCTCTATTTTAAAATATGAGCATGTATTTTGGGAGATACAGTCACTGTACCATTGTTTTTCGAATGAAATCTCAGCGATGAGTTTTACTTAAAATTGTTGGAAGATGTTATTAATCCTCTTACTACACACGAAATAGAAAACCAGATATATGAGAGTGGAGTAATTAATTTATTTCCAACAATATGGAACAACACTACATCACACAATCGGTATTTGACGATAGCTCAATATTACATTTATGAAACAATTGATTGGTAGAAGAGGATCTTTCAAAAGGCATGTAAGATCCTCAGATCCAACCAATTAAGAATTTTTCAATGGGGTCACCTAAAGTATAATGTTTATAAAACAAAGCCTAACACAATCTAAGAACACCGCCAAAGGATTACCGCAATTTGTATAAATATTCCAAGAGATTGTTTCATAATGTGTTATCTGCATTCATAGATAGACTGTATTATTGCATAGAAAATAACAGATAACACTTTGAATAAATGTTGTAATTATTCTGTGTGATCATATGTATTCATAATAAAACAACAATACCATAAATCATTACAATTTGCAGTAATAGTAAATAAAAGATGGTAATAATATTTTAATATTTTATCAAACATATTTGAAAATAGAAATCGATTTAAAAATGTTTCACAATATAGTTTTTTCCCGTAGAGTACGATTATGCATAGAATATACAGGTTTCTATTTTAAAAATTGCTAACCTTGAGAAAACATTGAAATTGTCTTCCTAATCCAAAGTGAATAATGAAACTACACAACTTTAGTTCGAAAATATTTTTTACCATGCATACTTTACGAGATAATGAACTTGAAACATAAAAAAAAAGCTGAGTGACGTAACATATTGATAAAAACCAAGAACATTCCAATTTTCTAAAGAAGAGACTTAAAAAAATAAATATCTTTTTTTTCTGTCAACATTGATAACATTTTACTCTATTATTAGAGCTATTTTATTTATATATTTACTGTATTATCTATCGAGAGTGACAGCGGCAAATCACACGACTTAACATATGAATACGTCAGAGTAGCTGTCGGATAAGTAACTTCCTAAGAATGAATAGACTGCACGTTCGCTACCAACATTAGAGTTTATTACTACAGTGTGTTTTAGGAGCAGAAGCATTTAGTATGTCATATAGAGAACAACTTTGATATATTTAACATTATGGAATACATTGTAAAAATCAGTTAGTAAGAAGTGATGTAAATATATATAAAAGACGTGAAGTGAGAATTTGTGATAAATGATATTAGAAAATTAATTTACAAAATGATTTTTTTAAAGTTATAATATAATGAAATATTTAATCATCAATCAGTTAATTGGAAATATAATATTAAATAAAATTCAAATTACTTTCAACAAATCAAGAAAATATAAGTAATTACAATACCAGATTATATGGAGTTGAAAAATTAATTTAAAGAATGGAGCTTATTGTTCGGCAGATATAATTAATACAATATAAAAATGAGAATAGTAAATTTGGTAATAAATATACTTTTATTTAGTCACAAAGAGTATGTGAAACCACAAAAATAGTAAAAAAAAATTAAATGTGAAAAACAAATAATGAGACTTAAACAAGAAGAGTAAAAAAACCGTATAAGTCACAATAAGAGGGATTTGTAATTGAAAAGAGTATTTTACAAAATATAAAAAAGTTAAAATTGAAGTCAATTAAGATGCAATGAATTGATATTCTTAACTATATATATATATATATATATATATATCATAATATAACATTAACCTCTTACCAAAGTCAAATAATGTTCACTACCGTACGTGTCTTTCCGCTTTCAAAGCGGAATGGAAAATCCACACCGTATGTATACGATACTATGCTGGTGTGAGAGGACCTTAAGTCCTATCTGCAAATAAATTGAACCCCTGGTTCCTTAGCTAAGGTGGTTCCTAAGCAATTGCACACTTATGCATGTTATTTGTATTTGGAAATCTTTAACTTGAGTCCATCTAACTCTAGCAGTGACCAGACATTGGTACTAATCATTCATCAAAGAAATAACTCGCAAACTTGTGTATCGATTTTTTTAAATCTAACACCAGGGTAAGGGGATGAATTAAAATTTACCAAAGAATAATAATAATAATAATAATACTTAGCACCTCGTCTTACTACCCATTCGGGCTATACGATTAAGTACGAATTACGATAATGAGCTAGGGATTGGGAAAGTTGAATATAGAGGAAGTCGACTCACATCTGCGTTGAGGGAGAGAGGAAAGCCATTTAGGGAATACCACCCCCAGTTCCCTTGAAAGAGATTCGAACCTCAATCTCTCTATCCTCTACAGTCTAGCTCAACACGAAACTAGCGCGCCACCAAGGCGGGTCAAAGGATATTTGAAGAGGAGATAAATATATTCAGGTAAAATACCTCTATAAGTGAATTGGTCCTGGTCTTATGAAACCTATTCCAAGCCTCAATCTATTTTAAGACACCTAAAGCCTCCACCCCAGCAACAAGTTAATAGAATTTCGGGTGACCTGGTAGTCTAGAGGTAAGGTGTCAGACTTCTGTACTGGGGTCCGGGGTTCAACCCTCGGTCCCGGCACAGATTTATCTGATTCCTATACCCTTCCTTCATCTCTGACAAGACGTGTATTAATCACAACTTGTGAATGTGAATAATGCCAGGTCTCCACCGTGGTTCGGATTCCACGTTAAACTGTGGGTCTTCCATTTCATCCCACAATCACCCTACCATGTCACATTAGCGTAAGTGCGTACAATCCGAACAGGTAGTAAGACGTGGTGCTAACAATAATAATAATAATAATAATAATAATAATATAATTTACTAGAAAAAGTGTGGTTAAAAAACCTGACACTTTCTTAGTGAATCATATTGTTTACGAAATATATTTTAAGTCATAAGCCATTACCATTTAGTATATTTGATAAGACTACGATTTACAGTTAGGGAGAGAACAATGAACTGGACCATGTCCAAGAATTATCATAATTAGTAAACAGAAAGGAAACTATGTTTTTTTAATAGATTAGGAAAAATATATGATTTATAATACAAATATTTTATTCCCAACAAACCTTTATAAAACCAGTAACTTTCAAGATATACGCAAATATATATATATATAAATATTAACTTTTTGAACATTAAAGAAAGCATTGCGACCGTAAAAAAAATCTAACCTGAAATGTTGATGGATCTAAACGTCTCATGACTCCCCAAACCCTAAAAAGTGGTATTTTCAATGACGTCTCTCTGTGTTTTTTAATCCCAAAATCAAGAGTAGTTTAATAAAAAGAGAAACAATCGACTTTCTCAAAATCGGTTCTAGCGATTTTGATTAAAATTCAAATCTAGGCTTTTATTAAGATTATAAATAAACTGGCTATTTTCATTTTCCCATGAAAATTAATTTTAATGTACTTTACCAAAGCGGAAATTTCCGTATCTCCACAACTATTTGAGATAGGGGACACCGGGGCATGTTGACGAACGGGGCGAGATGACGAATTGCAATTTGCGCCGTATGTAATGCCGAGAGAAGTTTGGCTATCTTGTAGCCTTGACCACCCCCCTCAGCTACTATAAGCTAGCAGCAACGGAATTTTCCATTCAGTCCAAGAGTTGCTGTGCGGAGAGGAAGTTGTGTCACATCCTTGCAGTGAAATTGAAGGTAGGATCGATAAGCTCTTGTTCAGTTGTAAAGAATGGTTCTTGTTTGTCACATGCTATTAGCTAGTGTGTCTTATATTAGTAATTTATACATGTAATAGTTATTATAGATATAAATTTTTGTTTAAGCTTTTTATGCAAGTTATTGAAATAATGTAATCCGGGGCAAGATGACGGGGGTAAGTCAACGAATTCGTCATCTTACCCCAATTTTATAAAACTATAAAAATATGCCCATATATCTAGAAACCTGCAAGTGTTAGAGTTAATTAATATGAATTAATATGTGGGTTTTATATCTCAAAGTAACACACTACAACGTTATTTTTATGCTATCATTGTTATTAGCATGAAATGCACACTTAAAAATGTAATTGTCCTCTGCAGATGGTGAGAACATGAGTCAGGAAGACGGATTCAAGAAATTGGAAGGATACTAAAATGATAGTAGCAATCCATGCTGTGAGAGAAGAACACATGTACTGTAACATGGCTGCTATTACGTATGAAATTTCCGAAGCAACACTCAGAAGTTATCTGAAAACAGAACCTGAGGTATGAGTTCTAAAATTATTTACTATACGTATTGATCTTATGTTATTATTTTCGTCCTGATTAAGGAAGTGCGATACTCTGCCACATGTTTTTCTTAGTTTTTTCACTGTATTTTTTTAAAGTAAACTTTCAAGATATAAGTTATCAGAATCCGACAAATCAATGTCCCCAAACATTATTTAGCAATATAAACTTAATTCTGCAAACCATGCTCATAAAAATATATTGATAATATATTTTATAAAATTATATGCTAGTAAAAATATCATAGTAATACTATGATGGATGCTGTCATCACGCTGGAGACCCATTAGACACTCTTGTTTCCTTTCTTTAATTTTATCCTAGCTCAATCCTCATCTCTTCTCTTATCTTAATGTGGCATTAATCAGCTGGTTTGGACGTGGTACTATTTTCAAAGGAATAGCACATCACTGCTCTTTATACCGGTCCTATTAAACGGTAGGCTACACAAAAGCCTACCCAGTATGCAATATAGGCTATGCAGTTTTCATTAACATTGCATTTGGCCTACTACATAGGGGTGGTTTTGCATTTCAGAAGCTTCCCGTTCATGGAGGGAGATTCAAGAAGGTTTTTAGTGAAGAACAGCTTGAACAACTCAAAACATATCTAACAGAAATTGATCGAAGACTTTTTGGCTTGACGAAGATACAGTGCCGGAAGCTTGTTTTCCAGTTAGCAGAAGCATGCGGCCTTAATCACCCACTCAACAGAGACACAAAAATGGCTGTCGAAGACTGGGTTAGCAGTTTCATGAATACATTCAATTTCTCTATGAGGGCTCCTGAAGCAACTTCGATTGGACGAACAATAGGTTTCAATCCAGTGCAAGTAAACAAATTCTTTGATCTGCTGAAAGAGGTTAGAGTAAAGTATGAGTTTTCTTCCAGTCAAATATTTAATGCTGATTAATCAGGCTTGTCTACAATCCCTACCAAACTTCCAAAAATAATTTCACCCAATGGCACAAAAAGGGTCTCTAAGATTGTTTCTGCAGGGAGAGGAAAAAATGTAACAGTTGTGTGCCGTTCCAGTGCGACTGGAGTGTATGTCCCACCTTTTCTTATATTCCCCAGAAAGAGAATGAGGCAAAAGTTGCTGAATCATTTGCCTCCTGATTCTGAATGTCATGCTAGCGAAACCCGTTGGATGAATTCAGAGTTATTTGTTTCCTACCCTCAGCACTTTACTAATCATGTAAATCCATCAGAAAATATTCCTGTTTTACTTCTTGTTGACAACCATGCTTTTCATGTTTCATTGCCAACTATTAATTTCTGCCGTGAACACCATATTGTGATGGTTGGGTACCCACCTCACACAACTCATCGACTCCAATCATTGGATATATCTTTTTTTGGGCCTCTCAAGACATTCTATAGTCAAGCATGCGATAATTTCATGGTGTCCCATCCTGGTCAAGCAATAATTCACAGAAATGTTGGTCAGCTATTTGGCACGGCATACTTGAGGGCAGCGACAGTAGCCAACGCAATAAAGGTTTCGAAGCTTGCGGAATTGAGCCATACAAACCACAAAGTTTTGCTGAAGAGGATTTTGCACCTTCAGCAACAACTGAACGAGATCTTCCTCAATCAGGACCTTCTCATGATGAACCAACTTAGGTTTGCAATGGACCACAGGAAGTTTCAGTTGAAAATGTCACCCCACACAAACAAATATTCCACAACCTGAAACATCCCAACAGAATGACCAACCTGAAACTGTTCATGCTCAAGCAGAGGCTCCTGCTCGTGGTTCCAAGTCGAATGAAAATATAACTGTGCATACATCAATTCCTACTAAAGCACAAGTCACTCTCAACTATAATAAACCTTTGCCAAAGGCAGATAGATCTATGAAAAGGAAGCCACCAGTTATAACAGCTGCTGTTCTAACGAGCAAGCCTGTGAAAGATATTCTCGTGGAAAAAGAACAAGAAAAGGAAAAGATATTAAAAAAGAAGGAAGAAAGGGATGCCAAAACAGCTGCAAAGAAGTTATTCTAAAAAACAAATGAAGCTCAGGAAAACACTGAAACTATAATGTGTCCTTTATGTGAAGAAGAGTTTATTGACCCTCCTAATGACGATTGGGTGAGGTGTGGAGCTTGTGGACAATGGTGGCATGAGGACTGTTCAAGTTATGAAGGATGTGGCCAGTTTAAGTGTGACTATTGTTAGTATTTAAAACATAATGGCCTCTTATGGCCTAAAAAATTGTTATAATTAATTTCTTTTGTTATTATATTGTTTCGCAACACCTAAATGTTAAATGCCATGTTGTGTGTGGATTGCTTTTTTTCTTAGACTATTAGTAAATAGTTAAAGTGAATGAATAACATTTTAATCAGATAGGTAATTTTGATATTATTTCGTATTTAAATGTGTAAGTTATATTAATATACAAAAAGGTTTTTATATAATATATAATGCATTAACCTTCTAATTCGTCATCTTACCCTAATAAGTTCGTCAACTTGCCCCTATGCCGGGGCAAGTTGACGATTTTGCAGTGCTGTCATTTAAAAATTTTTACAACTAAACAAATATATTTTATAACAAATTGTAGTGCGAAAAAGTTAGTCAGTGAAATATTCTTAAAGATAAAAGATACTCACTTTTATATATGGATTGGAACTATTTATATTAGTCATTCTTGCTTAGCATCGTCAACATATCCCGGTCTCCCCTACCAAATAACTTAACGTTGCAAAATTGTAGTACTATTAAAAAAACTTTTATATAAAATATATTTTTTATAGAACCAACAGTTTCTGAGATATTGGCAAATATATTAATACAATTTTGTGAGCTTTAGTTGTAGAAAGATAATACTTAAATTTTAACGCAATAATTCTCTAATGCCATATTGTAAGAAATGAGTAAGTTTCTCAAAAAGTGTATGTTCTCTTTCTTTCAACCTCTTAGGAGAAATGTTTGTACAACAATAATTTATTTATATCATTTTAGATTAAATAGTCAATCCTTACCTACTATATTGGTCAAAATTTATAAATGAGGAATTTACTAGCAATGCAATAATCATAGATGTGCAACCCCTAGTAAAATGTCGAAAATTTTAAACCCGAAGTCAACATATTAATACCAAGTGTTGAACCACAGGGACCCAATATCAATATTTTTACTTTTTCGCTTCCTTGCAATTTTGTAATCGTAAAGAAAATTGAACTCGAGATTTTGATGGATGTCAACGTCTCATGACCCCCCGAACCCTAGAATGTGGTTTTAGCATTGCCGTCTCTCTGTCTGTCCATCTGTCTGTTTGTACCTCGGGCTAGAGCCTAAACCATTTTACCGATTGTGCAAAACCCTAGTATGTAGGGTTTTCATAGGTTTACCCCGAGGAATTTTTGGAATTGGATATCCAACCCTAAAATTAAGGGTAGGTTCCTTAAGGGTGGAAAGAGAAAAAATCTATTTTATCAAAATCGGCTTTAACGATTTTGATTAAATTTCATTTCTAATATTTGATCAATATTACAAACCAAATGACTACTCTCAACTTTTAGTCAAAATGACTTTACCGGTTCCGGTCTGATGCGTAAATTCTAGTTTTTAATTTTATCTCCGTAAGTCTTTGAGATATGAAATTACTTATCATTGCATACATGTGGATCTATTTATAATAAACATATTTACTTGAAATATATTTTTATAAAACCAAAAGTTTTCAAGCTACACACAAATATATATTTCTTTTAACTTTTCCAACACTTTAATTTTAAGTATTGCAACCGTAAAAAAAATCTAGCTTAAGATGTTGATGGATGTCGACGTTTCATGACCCCCCGAACGCTAAAAAGTGGTTTTCTCAAAGCCCTCTGTCTAACCCTAAAATTAATAGCAGTTTACTAAAGGGTAAAAAGAGAAAAATTCCATTTTCTCAAAATTGGCTATAGTGATTCTATCTCTCTCATTTTAGACTCAATAGTCAATAATTACCTATTTTATTGGTCAAAATTTACTAAAGAGAAATGCAAGAGTATTGCAATAACCCCAGAAATCAAAATTTTAATACAAAGTGTTGACCCTTGGGAACCCAATATCGAATTTTGTATTGATCTAAACATAAAAATGAAGACGTTAGTTCTTTAAAAATAAAATTATGAAATTTAAAACCATAAATAAAAAAGATTTACTTTTGTCTAGCGAAATTTGCTCTCTGGTTTGCTGGTGTATATTATATTACGAATTTTGAGTAAATATCTTTATTTCTAAAAAAATAGAGCGTGAAAGTTCGTTCGGAGTTCCGTACAATTTATTTATTTTGTAACCGTTGAGCTACCACTAAAGTCAAGGTTAAAAAAGAAAACAGTAGATTTTATACAATATGGTTCTAACCTTTTTTTATTAACATTCTTACCCATGCACAGTTTAACATAAAAAACAAAATGGCCTGCTTAAAATTTCCCGGGAAAATTACAACTTTACAAAAGTTGACTTCAATTCTGTGTCATATTAGATGCCATATCTAGGTAACTCTCTTGGATACCGAAAAAATGTGACGTTGCAAAGTTTTATGTTTATTAAGAATGTTGCTTACCTGTGAGTAGCTAGCCCGATGAACTGGATCAATTTGACATACTTTTCTCTGATTGGTCGAT